>JAODUH010002568.1:0-11941 GCA_027564835.1 Typhlichthys subterraneus | reverse complement strand
AAGATATGCTCACATATTTGCAAATATGTGAGGGGTGTACTCACTTTTGTGAGATACTGTATGTATATATATATATATATATATATATCTATATCACCTCTTTCTTGTTGGACTCAGCAGGTACCAGTAGCTAATTGATAATGAAACAAATGTGGATTAAATGGAGTTAACAATCGTTACAACAGCAAAACTCACTTGCTCTCTGCTTTGGATTTAACCATGTACAATTACAATTAATGGAGCTAAAAATAAAAATGTCAAATTTCACAGTGTTTGTTTACCTGACAAAGATTAGCGTGAAAAGATTGTTCCTTGTTGGCTAATCTATGGATGTATTGTAACAACAAGGCATGCTTTTATTATCAGACAACCGATGATACAGCAGTATTAGGAACAATAGTCGAGCAAAATCGAAATTGAGATTTACGTAACACACCTGGCCCAGTGCTCGTGAATAACGGATCCGTAGTTCACAGTTGGCACTCTGCTTTTGTCATTTTACAAAGATGGTACCGTAATACAATTTAATAATAATAATTTGAAAATGAGGAGAGAGGGAAAGCCTACCGGTAGTGATCCCCACTTGAACATAGCAGCTGATAAGTGCAGGTACCGTACGCAGGGAGAGACCGACATGCACATGTTTAGCCTGATAGACTACATTTTGACTGTTTTCTGATTGTTTCCTTACTTTCAGACTAGTCGACTAGTTCAAATTTTCATTTAAACGAAAAGAAAGTCCATCCCTAATATGTATGTATGTATGTAGTATTTTTATTTATATATATATACATACATACATACATACATACAATAATATATAATGAAAATGACACCAGGAATTCACCAGCAGTCGGGCACACACAGTGGAGACATAAATATTAACACATAAAAGAACATTAGATAACCACTGTCAGCTTGCAGTAAATTTGAGGTTTGGCAAAAGGCCTCTGTGATTACAATGTAAGAGTACAAACAAACATTGTTTTTCAATAGTTAAAAAGTATTATTTACGGTAATGCTTTTGCACTATGCCAAAACCATTTTGACATTTACCATTAACAGAACATGAATTCACAAAAATAGCACACACAAATTTCCACATGGAATGTGGGGATTTATCTATATTTACAGTATAATATATTTGAATAAGAGCCTTTACTTCAGCCACACACCATGTGCAAACCATTAAGATGATGTAAGGCCTATAAAGCTATGAAAAAATGTATTATTTGCAGCATCTCTACAGCTTTGAAGAGTAATCGTACTGTTTGTGCTCTTTGAATTGTGGAGTTCTAATACATTAAGTGTAACGTGATCATCGTGGAGGAGTCGTAACAAGGGATAAATACAATACAATTAATGCAACAACTAATGCTAGGAATGTCTCCATCAAGCACATTGTTAAATGTTTCACAGTCTAAGTAAAAGGTTTATGAAACCAATTTGAACAGAAGCAAGATTGATACTGGTACTGTTGTCAGACAGAAAAATGATTGCCCATTTATTCTACTTAGCCAACAAAGCAATTCTGAGTCAGATATTGTTGTGCCAATATGTAAATGGGCTGTCTCATAAAGCCTGTGTATCACATAGGCTTATTTCTTGCAAGGAACTTAATAGCAATAAAAAGTCCTTCTAATGGCCTTATCAAGTTTAGAGATCTCATTACTCAAAACACTGAAGGAGAATGAAATATAGTACTTAGGCCACACACAAAACACAGCCAGCCACACACACCTCCTAAAGCTCAAGTCGCATTTGTGATTCCTGCAGCCAGTGCTTGTAGATGGCTACAGGGTTTGTGTTCCAGTGCTTGTGAAAGGAGATTGGCTTCTGCAGGGAGAGCAACTCTCTGGGGTAGTCCTCTGGCCGAGCCTAGAACACCACAAACAAGACAAGCAAGTAGCTTATCAGTTTATCTGCGTGCGTGTGTGTGTGTGTGTGTGTGTGTGTGTGTGCGTGCGCTCTACAGTGTCTTAGCATCGCTGTGACATATTTCATACTCAAGCTGTTCTCACACTGCTGAAAACTCTTCCATCGATGCTCAGGGGAATAACAATTAATAAAACAGCATTCTGTAACAGCCCACGCTCTCTGTCACTTCCCCTTCCGCCCCTCTGAGTGAAAACATGAGGAGTCAGGCGGGGCAGTATGAGGCAGGGCAGAGCTCTGTGTCCTGGGACGTGAATAGCGTGGGCTGGTCTCCAACCATGTCCAGTCAGGGACAAGCACAAACCAATGAAAGCATTGTTGAGAAGCCAAATAGCAAGTTCTTAAGCAGACACAATATGCCCCTTTTCCACATGTTGACACGGTTCCCTGAGGTCTTATGACATGTGACATGCTCAGCATCCTTCTCAGCCCAAGCTGCGTTGGTTATACGTCAACAGGGCTATGCAGCCAAATCAGCAATTCAATTAGTTTGACATTATCAGTCTATAATTTTAATGGTAAGTTTATTTGAACACTGAGAGCACATGTATGTGGTATTCTCACCTAAGGTGGTCAACTACATTGCTTTGAGAAGTCAAGGAACTGTGTCAACAAGTGAAAAGGAGCATGAAATGACTCCTTTAACAAGCGTTCTCGAGAATGACGTACTACACCTTTAATGTGTCCCTCAATGTTCAAACAAAACCTAAGCCCTTGACAACACAACATTCAAAAGACAGATAACACAACAGTGACAAACATTGTATCAGTATAATCATCACTGATTTGACAGATATTAAGACTTATCTCGCCTGTAGCAGACTGATTACCCCCCCTTCCTGTTATGCATTTGTGCCTACATGGACATTGTGTGTGTGTGTGTGTGTGTGTGTGTGTGTGCGTGCGCGCGTGTATGTGTGCACACCTGGTGGAACAGTGGGCTGTGTGTAATGGGGATCCCCAGGGTATGAAGACACATTCCCAAGACCATGTCGTCAGGAGCATCATCACTGTAGCAGCCACAGGTACTGGAGATGATCTTAGACACCGCTACTCTGCTAAGAACCATCCTGCACACAAGCACACGGGGACAGTGTACGTACATTTAGGATATATGGATACTGGATATAGACTGTTTTGTTGAGCCACAGTTTCACATGTTGCATATAGTTTTGCTCAGTGTTGCTGCTATTGCTGACTGAAAATGCAACAAACATTTATCTCAATAACTAAATATTCATACAGCTTTGAGCGAGAGCATAATAATCTATGACAAACTAAATAACACAGTACATCCCATAATGCATATTTTTCTGGTTGTTCTGACATATTGACTAGGCACAGAGTTGTACAGTTTGGATCCCCGGCCAACTAGAGCAGGGCGACACTACATCACAGGACTTGTTTAAAGGAACACTATGTATTATTTAGGAGGATTTATTATCAGAAATTGAATATTGCATTCAATAATTAATATGCTATGATGATATGATCCTGTAACAAATAACAACATCTTGTAAATAGCTAGGCTACTGGCACCTGGAAATGGTCTGGTTATGTCCACTGGTAAGTCGTTTCCTCCTACTTTGCGTAGACCTTTGGTTCATATTGAAACTATTGGCGTTGATAGCCTCATCTAGCTCCCCCACCATTTAGAACCATTCTTGACTTCAACGTCATCGCACTAACACACCCTGATTGGACCGCCAGCAGGGTGTCTGTGCGAACGCAATTGCAAACAGGGTTTCCAGACTGTAATCTCAGCGAAAAGATATTGAGCTGAGAGCAATAGCCGGGCGGTGTTTGGACTTTTCTGAAAATTGGAGGTCAGCATAATACAGATACTACCAATCACAAACAAGGTTATGAGTTGTCCCGCCCTAATCATGTCAAAGGCAAGAAGAGGTGAAGGGGGAGTTGTTTGTTTCCATTTGCAATGTGGGCCTGTGCAGCCCTTTGAGAATGTGATTATGGGCAATATGAATAAACGTGACAACTTGACTCATTTACAGATTTCCCTTACCTTATATCACCTCCTATACTAAAGGCTCTGTAAAGACAGACCGGTGTTTGAAATGTGGTGGCTGATTAGAGTACTTGACAGACTGAAGGCAGGTTGTGGTATGTGATGCCACAAACAATTGTACAAATAGCCCTCAGAGAGTGTATAAACCATTCATAAAAACAGTTCCAAAATGACCCTTCAAGGCTTTGCCAGTTGGTTCTGTGTGAGCCCCGGTCTGAGCCCCAAGCCGCTCACAGTTACCCGTTAAAGCCTCACCCTGCGCCCCCCGTGGTGTAGCTGTAGCCATTCTGTGCAAGCCCATATCCATATCGCTCTCCCAGGCTGACAGCGTCACTGGAGTCATAGCAACGGAGCAGCTTCTGTAACCTGGGCAGGCTACATCACACAAACAAATTAAAACCTTGTCGAAATTATAAATATTATACTTAGTGAGTGGACCTCCAAACTTAATTATCTCTTGCCAATATAATTATTTAGGACTAAAGTACATTGTGTCCATTCGGGGGGAAGATTTACTGATTAACAATGCAAAATATTATATAATATAAATATTTTACATATTTACAGTCAAACGTCTGGCCTGTGTCATATTCAACATCTTACTTTGGCATTAAAAAATCAGGCAGCGATATTATTAACATGTTTATGATAATCACATCGTTAATCCTGTTGTGGTGACCAGATATCCCCCACAGAGAGCCTATTGTTTATGTGGAAAATAAAGTCACAATACAAACTGAGTTCAAGCCCCTGCCCTGATGTTCTCAGGACTGTGTGGGGGCTGTAAAGACATCTTCCTGACTCCCATGTCAGTTTTGTTGCATTTGGGGACTTAACAGTAATATATGCAGTGATATGACATCAGTAAATGTGCATCTTACTGTAGCTGCACCTATCTTCAGCCTGAGAACAACTAAAATAACCCAAAACCCACTGGATTATCAAGGATTTAATGCACAACACACACAGTACACAGCAGCATATAAGCATACCACAGGCACTTCAGGATACGCAACTATATGCAATGCCACCATTGAACCACTAGCATTGTGTTGTTTTGGGCTGAAGGTCAGATTGACTGAAGTTATGTTGACTGTTGAGATGAACTTGCCTGAATGAAAAATAGTATTTTACCTCAGTCTGCCAATGTTCAGAAAAACATCTTATGCAAAAATTTAAACTTTGTTGTCTCGAGAGATATTTGTTTTTTAGTCCCATAAAAACAAAAGATCTTTAGTCTTTCAAAATATGTTGTCTTAATAATTATACAATTATATACATTTACCTGATTAGCGTATCATCATCAACGATAAGCAGCCAATTGGCATTTGGAACAGCATCACTAAGGAATCGCCTCAAAATGGCAAATGTCTTCCCACAATGCCCTGCAGGATACATAAGTACAAAGCAGTGTAATGCACAATACAGATAGGGTATAATCATTTGTGTGCGAGAGAGAGAGAGAGAGAGAGAGAGAGAGAAAGAGAGAGAGAGAGATGCAGAGCTGAATTGTGTTGGTCATTCAGAGATTTGTCTTGTTTCTGCCATTCTCTAATGTACCATTTTTATACATCTTAGATTACAGAAACAGAAAAGGGTATAAAAATGTGTTCCCAGAGCTCCAGTAGTGATGTAATGCCAAACTGAGGTCCATCCATCATTAATGTCTCAGAGAGGATGTCTGGAAACCAAACTCAGCAATCTATCCCGGCCAACTGGTTTCTACTTGTCGGACATTCTCTCCTGAGATTAACAACACTATAAATGAATAAGAGTGTTGTTCATTTAGTTGGTTTGTATGTTCTATATGTATGTATTATATTTTGGCAATGTATTTATAGGCTTTTGTTCTTGTCTAAATTATACTTCTGCCACTGCAATTACCTAATTTCTCAACTAGCACAATAAATCTAAATCTGATGCCTTACAATTGATTGGTTATCTGGGTGAACGTCGCAATAGGCAAACTACCAGAGTAAAATTATTACAATTTTGTTGTGTGTGATCTCCGATTTTCAAACGGTATCTAAAAAAAAAAAGAAGCTAGCTAGAATACTTTGTTATATTTTAACAAATAAACAATGGATATTAAAAAAAAAACACTATAAAGGAGAGGACTCTGGGAGCGAGGCAACCAGGACATACCTAGTCCATTAGCACTGCGTCACATAAACAACTCTTGGCGACAAGTGGCGCAGTGGTAGAGCGCAGCAATATATAGGTGATCAAGAACTCTCTGGTTCCAACCACGCTAACTCCTCACCAAGTGTGGAGGTGTCCTTGAGCAAGACATCTAACCCTAACTGCTCCCGGTGGTCAGGTGTCTCCTTGCATGGCTGACATCACCGTGTGTGTGAATGGGTGAATGTGAGGCAAATAATGTAAAGCGCTTTGAAAAAAAGCGCTATATAAAATGTAATCCCTTTACCATTACCTCTGTGCTGAACGCCTGACTGAACAAAATTATAAACGCAACACTTTTGTTTTCTCCCCCATTCATCATGAGCTGAACTCAAAGATCTAATACTTTCTCCATGTACACAAAAGGCCTATTTCTCTTAAATATTGTTCACAGATCTGTCTAAATCTGTGTTAGTGAGCACTTCTCCTTTGCCGAGATAATCCATCCACCTCACAGGTGTGTCACATCAAGATGCAGATCAGACAGTATTGCACAGGTGTGCCTTAGGCAGGTCACAATAAAAGGTCACTCAAATATGGAAAATATGGACAGTTTAGGTAATAATCATGGTTCTATTCCTCCAAAGTGGCAGTGAATTACTTTCACAATGCCCTCTGTAAATGTATAGAGGGACCACCAATCACAGAGCTGTATAGCATTGCTATAGCATATTTCATAAAATCCTTCACATTCCAACACAAACTGAATGAGTTTATTTAATCAGAAGCATTGGGCCCTATCTTAAGCCTGTTGCACACTGCAAGCGGAGCTGATCCGAAACTGAAGCCCAAACGTTTTTGGGACTGTTTCTCCGCTATTCTTTGCACACTGCCCGCAGACACGTAACCCCCCCTTCCTTCCCTCTGGCCAGTGTTGGGAGTAACGCGTTACAAAAGTTACAATATTACAGTAATATATTGCTTTTTGCTGTACTGAAACAGCTCTAGTCAAAATCACCAATGACCTCCTCCGTGCAGTTGACTCCGGCCTCCTATCAATCCTCAGATTGATAGATTGATAACCCTGTACAGATTATACAATGTGGTCAATGAGCTGAACTAAAATTTCCATAACAGTTATCTGCTTTTTATGCAACATGGCAGACACACACCTCTAACAGATATATTAGAGGTCAGTCGATTAGGCCAAATGCTAATTCAGGAAAGGCGTAATATTAATGCCCACCAGTGATTTAATTCAACAGCAACAATTTCATGCATGTTGTTACCTACATATTTGTGCTTCCCCCTTACTGAAAGGACCAGCCACTGTCTCATTCCGTCCAGCTTGCACTCGCGCCTGAAACAACCTCATGCTATATTTAAAGTTGCCGGTCTGTCAGGCTCAACTGGAGGCGCTGGATTGTTTAGATTAGACAATATTATCATTATGTGTATTTTCAGCACAATATCAATATTTTATGTTTTATTATCAAGGTTATCGTCAATAGCAGTATATCATGACCCCCCTAGACTTGTCATATCACTGCAGAACGTGAAACTTCACCCCCACTGGCGGTCCCCCAGCTCTGATCACATTTCTAAAAAGTAAGAGGGGGCCCCTGTTAACATATTTTACTTTCATGATGAAGTAAGCCATTACATTCTTTCAGAGTCTAGTTGGAAACAAAAAAGGAAAGATGTGTAAGTAAATGAAAAGCATTCAAAATGACTAATCTGGAATGTAGCTGGTTGAGAGAATAACAAAGCCAATAAAGCCAATATAATATTTAATAATCTAAAATAATTCAGTACAAAATATATTTTGATTGATCAATTTTGGTTACTATATAATTCCATGAGATACTGTGAAATGAGAATTACGTAAACTCAAACAATGTTTTATTCTTAACTAGTCTTTACAACAGTCTAAGTACAAAAATCAAAGCCCCCCACTCCCCAAATAACTGATGATTTATTTAACATTATTTAATAGTGTTGAGTCAGCACATCTCTCGTCAGAGTCAGCTATAACTCGTTTGGTCTGATACGACCATTGTGCTGTGGCAACTGAAGGCTCGCACATACAAATGTTGATGCCAAGTGTTAATGTACGGTAAATCATTTAGCAACCACGGCTGAGAAACTGACCTTTGTCTGTGTTTTGCACCCCCAGATGAATTGTGGGAATGGAGGAATCGGCAATGTCACTGTAGTACTCCAGAAATGCCGCATCACGCTCCCAGGTTGCCTTCACCACTGGAACTAAACAACAGGGAAAAAGGGTAGGGAGATAGAAACACATATTGTAACCATGTTTGGGCCCCTCTAATATATTCAAACATTCCATCCAGCATAAAACACATTTCTGACAGATTTTGGAATCACGAAAACTGAATCAGTATGCCATGTAACACTGGTCGCATTTATGGCCATTACTGCTCCAAACATCAGAGCTTACTATGCTTACAATAAAAAGGTAGTTTTCATGTACTAAATACACTCTAAACAAAGTGTGATGGCCCTGCCTTGTTTCAGCAGGCCTCTGGTCCTGATTGGCTGGGTAGGCCCTAATTAGGCAAATTAAGTACACCTGGGCATGTCACACATACATAGGTGTGTGCAGCACACTCTCTGGTTGACCCTCCTGGCACCACACATGCTGTTTGTTGGGTTGTGTCTTAGTTTGGTTAGTTTCTTAGTTTGGTTAGTTTCTTATTTGGGTTAGCATGCAACACGCACCACATATATTCAGTACAGACATTCACACCTCATTCTATGTTATTCTCTTTGTTAGTTAAGAGTTTGGTTTGTTTGAAGTAGGATGCTAACAATGCTAAATGGACGGCAATGGAAAATAGGCTTTTTGGGAAGCAGAGGCTGCAGTACCATGGAATGTCTACCATACCAGCAGCATATGCGCTTTTGAGCACTTCTACTTGAAATGAATGGCCGTTATTTTTACGTACCATATCCAGTTCTTATAATACATCCATGCTCCAAACACACTCTCCTGATCTGGTGTTAAACACGGAACTACCCCTGTGGTAACTGTGCCCAATGTCATAACACTTTAGACATCCTAAGACCAGAAACACATGTTCAGTTATTACACTTATTTGTTTAAAACGCCAATGTGATATAATTGGAAAACTACCTGCCAAAATAAGCAAATAATCAGTGAACAGAATTAACATTAGATGCACAGATATTTATTCTGTCATTTTCTTCACTCACTCAAATGTTTCCCTTAGGTTCCAGGCCATAGAGCAGATTGCATAGAGGGGGTAATATAATATAGTGTTGACAAAGTTATTTCAGAAAGAACATTCCTGGATTTACACCTTGGGTACACTGCAACCACTGGGTCTTAAAGCTGCAGTTGGTAAGGTTGAAAAGAGCTGGACTTAGCCAAAACATTTTAGCAAGTACACCTTCTAGGCCACTCCCCCTCCCTCCACATGCCTCCAATGCACCTCCCCGTAGACTAGACTATCTTATTTCAGTAATATACATGGGAAGATGGTATATCGCCATTTTTTACATTTTTCAATTTGCAAAATGTTACTTTTCTATAATTGAGCCAGACTACCCCCTACCAGCCTGATGTTTTGTCATCAGCCAGTTGGTCCCTGTTGCTCCTCCAACCATCATGGTGCACATGCTGGAGATGCAGAGAAATTACTACTGTGGTGGACAGAACATGCTGCAACCAATGTGCATTTCAACACTACCTTACACGGAGGCATACATTTTGCGTGAAGACGTCTTGTGCATGTCTGTGGACCTGTATCTATTTGGTGTAGCTGACCTTCCGAGTGGAGGTGAAGACAGCCGTCTCCATCATTAGAGACAGTTTATAGCTTGGCAGTGCGGTAAATGGTAAATGGACTGCATTTATATAGCGCTTTTCTAACCTTCCGGCCACTAAAAGCGCTTTACAGTATTTTTGCCTCACATTCACCACATTCACACACACATTCATACACCGATGTTTATTGCTGCCATGCAAGGTGCGACCAACCACCAGGAGCAGTTAGGCATCTTGCTCAAGGATGCTTACAGGTAGGTCAACACCGGGCTTCGAATCCATGTGTTGGAGCCCAACACCTAGACCACTAGACCATCCTGGGGGACTCAGTGTCTTGGTCAGAGTGATTATTCCAAGCTTTATTTCGGTAATGTCTAACTAGAAAATCCGTACTTTTGGGTAGTCCAAAAATGGAGTGAGGAGTCCATCACCACTCTCCATGACTGCTTTGAAACTACAGATTGGAATATGTTCTGTGATGCAGCAAATTGGGACATTGATGAATAAGCAGACTCTGTGGCAGCCTACATTTCCAAATGCATAGACGATGTCATCCCTAGGGTTAATGTTAGAACTTTCCCCAACCAAAAGGCCTAGGTTAATGGTAATGTCTGTGCTAAGCTTAAAACACGGTCCTTTGTCCTTTAACTCTGAGGACTTGGAGACTCTGAGGAAGTCTAAATATGACCTGCGGAGGGCCATCAGAGATGCAAAACGGAACTACAGGGATAAGTTGGAGTCTAATTATCACAGCTCTGACTCCAGAAGCATGTGGAGTGGACTACGACACATCACTGACTACAAAGGGAGGAATAGCTACGATGTCCAACCTGACGCCTCTCTACCCGATGAGCTCAACACCTTTTATGCACGTCTGATGCTGCCAACACCACCTCCAATGTGAGGCTAGCAGGAGTTCAGGATGACTGCACCTTCTCCGTATCCACGGATGATGTGAGGAGAGCTTTTGAAAGGGTGAACCCACGGACGTCACCTGGGCCAGATGGCATTCCAGGTCGGGTCCTCAGGATATGCGCCGACCAGTTAGTGGAGGTATTCACCTCCATTTTTAACCTATACCTGAACTAGTCTGTAGTCCCTACCTGCTTCAAACAAACCACCATTGTCCCTGTAGCAAATAAATCTTCCACTATCTGCCTTAATTATTACCGCCCTTTAGCCCTAACCTCCACCATCATAAAGCGCTTCGAGCAGTTGGTCAGAACACACATCTTTATTGTCACATACACAATCATACTGTATGTAGTATAATAGTCAAATTATGTGCCTACTGTGGCTCCAGAACTAAGCATAAAATTAGAAATGCAACATAAAGATAAATCTAACAATAGAATAGAAATCTAGAAATTAGGCTATAGACCAAATATAATTATTCTGAATCTGTATGTGTGTATGTGTGTGTGTGTGCGCGTCCATCCATCTATCCATATGTAATCCATCCGTCCAATCTGAGGTCTGTGAGCCGCAGCGGTGAGTGTCCGGATCTCGGGAGAGGACGAGCATGGGTTGGAGAAAAGACTGGACGTTTATCCTCTCCTTTACATATTGTATAATAAAATGTTTTGTTGAAAGACTTCTATGCATTGAGCATTTGCTGGCATGGTTGATATTTAGATTAGATTAAATTTAATTGTTATTGCACAGAGAAAACAAAACTGAGACAACAAAAGTGTAGCATTTATAGATCAGAGGTCTTCAACTTTTTTCAGGCCAAGGACCCCTTGGCTAATAGCGGGGTCCCTGTGCCGTGTTTCTATCACATGGTATAAAATATTGTGTTGCCGGGCCAACAATATAATTTAGAGCAACGACCTAGAGTGCCATGTATAAACGTAAACTTTAAGCCATTCAAATAATTGACAGCTGTATATGTATGGCATAGGTTGTATTTATGCTATATTTTGGGACCCCTTTTTGAAGACATCTGCTCTAGGCAAACCAGAAGTACAAAAGAAGTAATACATGTTTTGGAGTAATATATTACAGTAAGGTAGGGTAAGTAATGAATGTGCTAATTACAGTATGAA
>JAODUH010002567.1:0-11941 GCA_027564835.1 Typhlichthys subterraneus | reverse complement strand
CATGATTAGCTAACACTAGGTACCATAAGAACACAGGAGTGATGGTTGCTGGAAATAGACCTCTGTACACTTATGTACATATTCCAATAAAAATCAGCCGTTTCCAGCTAGAATGGTAATTTTTAGTAATTCTTTCAAAAATTAGGAAATTTCTAAGTGACCCCAAACTTTTGAACGGTAGTGTATATAAAAGTCAGTTGGTGTCAGGCCCATCACAAATGGACCATGGTGATACAGTACCTTCATGAATGCCAATCGAGTCAAGACACGTCCAGAAATTACATTTTTACTAAAAAACAGAAGCATATATGCTTGCTCTAGTTAGATTAACTGGCGACGTTAAACCATATACGCAATGCGATAGGCTTTGATAGCAAATTACTTAATACAGACATAGGCCTGCCTTTATTAACACATTAAATTATATTGGTCTACACTATTCTTCTCCTGTGTTTTTTAGCATATCAATAGCGGGTAATTTGTTTCACGGGCAAACGAAATCTACTTCATAGTGTAGCCTAAATATATATGGCCAATATGATATGAAAGCGCACCATAAACGTTCAGTATAGGGCATTCAAGAAGACGGCACTGTATCTAAACCAGCTGGTTATAGTCATAAGCTACTACGCGGAGTTGGACACTGTTAGCGAACGCGCTGATAGACTATAGCGTTAGCGTTAAAATGGGAACCAAACGTTGTCTATGTCACATATAAATTATTAGGGCATTTTATGTTTGCCTACAGCAGGCTACATACCGTGCCGCCCGGGTGCGATCAACTCATAAATCCTGAAAAAGTTGTCATGCTGTGCAAAAGTGGTTCCAGTTGAGGAGGTGAGCGGCTATACGCACAAACCCCTTCAGACCGACAAGCACAACTGTAAGCACAAAAAGGTTAAGACAAAAAATGGGTGAAGAAATGGGCGCGTCCTATGCAGCCGAGTGAGCTAGAATGTCGATGTTAAAATAACGAAATTGTTAGTAAAGAAAGACTACACATCAAATGTAAGTGTTCTAATCGGAAGGATATGCAGCACCGCTCAGCTGATTGCATTCCACCGAATCCCAAACGGTTTCCGTGATGTTTCTGGAAATGTGATGTGAGAGATGTTTCCACTAGAGTGCGCATATTTACAGGCTGATACAGAGTTACCAAATTTGCCTAATTCATTAACTTTGAATTCGATCGAAATAATTAAACGCTATAAACTTCCAATAATAATAATACAATGCCTGCTAATGGACATTGCATTAACGTATTATATATAACCTATTTAAATATAACATATATCGTATAGGAGCTTTCCTGAACACAAACTTCGTTACCAAAGTTGAATAATTAATGCTTTTATTTCTTCTCCTTTAGATTAGCCTATGTAGCCTAATTCTGTTTTACATGTCTACATCAAATGTCTTTGAATCTCCTCCAAATTGTCAAAAAATACAGCTTCTCGACTTTTAACAAGCAAAAGAGATCCATATTACACAAATGTTATACTCTCTGCTTGCTCTGTATATATGCTAGGCTATAACATATAATATAAGATAAAATATTAGTAGCTTGTAAGCATATAACACTTAAAATAAATAAACCACAAAAAATACCTTCTATTGTAATGTCGGCAACATATTGTATCAGTATCCTAAATATATTTTGCACTTTAGGCTATAGCTATATACGTCCATAATTCCATAAAACACAGTGTAATTTGTATTTGTCTTAATTTATTTAAATTCAGTGATGGTCAAGAATTTCCACTCTTGACCATAACTCATGGACTTCCTGCTAGTTCGCATTCAACAAACCACCTACCCACCTACGTGACGTGTGTGGGTATAGGCTATCCCTATACTGTATATAAACTAGTCGCACGAGTAGAGCGGCACATTCACAGAGGTAGCCTAATAGCCGGACCACTAAGAAGTGGAAAGAAAAGGCTTGAAAGAGAACACAACCAAGCATTTTGGAGTATGAATATTAGTATAGCTCCGATTTTATTTTTGGCACTGGGATTTCTTTGCTGTGAAGGGGGTAAGCATTAAACATATTAGCTTTTGACAACTTTATGAAATGTTTAAAAGTGATTATCTATGGTTTATTTCTAAAATATCTTGTATTAACTTTGGATGTATATGTATGCTATGTCAATTTGGCTTGATTTATAAGTGATCTCATCAAGTGATACTCTTGTATGGACAGGTAATCCGTGCTGCTCAGAGCCATGTCAGAACAGGGGCGTATGCACAGCTGTTGCATCACAAGGATATGAATGTGACTGCACCCGTACTGGATACTATGGCCAAAACTGCACCACACGTAAGACAAGTTTAGCAGTAGAGTGTTAAAACTCAGATTTGACAAATAAACCAATGTTTTAGTTAATAATATATTCACATTATCCATTTTTATGTACAGCTGAATTCTTCACATGGGTTAAAGTCTATCTGAAGCCTTCTCCAAATACGGTCCATTACCTTCTCACTCACTTCAAGGGCTTCTGGAACATTATCAACAATATATCCTTTCTGAGGGACGCTATCATGAGATATGTGCTGACATGTAAGTTATATTAAATATATTAATGCACATTTTAAATCTGGAAATATTGTAATTTTTTTGTAACAGCCAGAACATATTTTACTTAAATATTTTAAACATATTCTGTATTTCACAATTAGAAGATTAAGCATTGAATAATAATTATAAAAATCCTAATTATGAATTGTTTTCTTCATAGCTCGATCTCATCTGATCGACAGTCCCCCTACTTATAATGTGGATTATGACTACAAAAGCTGGGAAGCCTATTCAAACCTGTCGTACTTCACTCGTTCCCTGCCCCCAGTGCCTAAGGCCTGCCCGACCCCTATGGGAACAGCAGGTGAGAGAGAACCTTGCTTTGAGTTTGAAAAACCAGTTTTCTCAGATTCTTAAGAACTGAGAGAGAGAGAGAGAGAGAGAGTGAGAGTGAGAGATTCTCCTACATCCTGGAACATGCATGCTTGTATATCTGTGCTGCTGATCACAAAAATTGTGATTACGTAAGGTCAACCCTAATAAAGAAGTCATTGATTTTAGTTCAGAAAACAGGCAACATAATGTATATTTGCATACACTAACTGTATTTCTTACATTACAAATTGTTTTCCTAGGAAAGAAAGAGCTTCCTGATGCCAAGCTTCTGGCCGAGAAACTGCTGGTTAGGAGAAAATTCATCCCAGATCCTCAGGGCACAAGCTTGATGTTCGCTTTCTTCGCCCAGCATTTCACACACCAGTTCTTTAAAACGGACATGAAGAAAGGGCCCGCCTTCACACAAGCTATAGGCCACGGGGTGAGAAGAGAACTTGAGTTCTTTGTTCTAAGTTCATTGTGTATCAGCAAATCAACAACGAGACTCGTCTTATCTGTGTAATCACATCAGGACTTTCATTGGAGAGGAATGTTACGTTAGAAAGTGGTGCCATTCTCTGAAAGCCAAGCCTGTATTAATGCATAATTTATTTCAGGTGGACCTCAGCCACATCTACGGCGGGACGCTGGAGAGACAGCACAAGCTCCGACTCTTCAAGGACGGCAAGCTGAAATATCAGGTAATATCATGTTGAAATATCAGGCTCACGTCTTGCTCAGACATCCAAAGGCATCCGTTGGCCGCCACCCACTGTTGTCGCTGAGGATTGTTCTTTTCTTCCTGCCCATGTAGGAAGTGGATGGAGAGGTGTACCCTCCCACGGTGAATGATGTTGGCGTTGAGATGCATTACCCGCCCCATGTCCCAGATGCCCACCGCTTCGCCGTAGGCCACGAGGCGTTCGGATTGGTCCCCGGTCTGATGATGTACGCCACCATTTGGCTTCGCGAGCACAATCGGGTGTGTGATGTCATGAAAGAGATCCACCCTGACTGGGACGATGAAAGGCTTTTCCAGACCACACGACTCATTCTGATTGGTGAGTGAGCTGTTGATGTGCAAGAAATAAAGTCTACAATATTACCATTGTGATCGACTCCATTGTTTTAGCCTGAACAAAGGCAGCCATGCAGTTGTGAGTTTTTATCACAAATAAATGGCTTTAACTAATGAGCCAGTTTGGTGTTGATCTTTAATTAGAGAAGAGGGGTGCTATTTTCACACAGACACATCTTAGTGAATCGGCTCAGGAAGCATCTCTCATCTTCTCCATTCTGCAGGCGAGACCATCAAGATCGTGATCGAGGACTATGTTCAGCACCTGAGCGGCTACCATTTTAAGCTGAAGTTCGACCCCGAGCTGCTCTTCAACCAGCGCTTCCAGTACCAGAACCGCATTGCGTCCGAGTTCAACACCTTGTACCACTGGCACCCCCTGATGCCCGACGCGTTCAACATCGAGGAGCAGGTCTACAGCTATAAGCAGTTTCTCTTCAACAACTCTGTGGTGACGCAGCATGGCATTAACAACCTGGTGGAGTCCTTCACCAAGCAGATTGCTGGACGGGTAAGAACTATTGTATTGTATAGTTGTATTCACTATAGCTGTGGGTTTTCAACTGTAGACATGACTAACATGTAAGTGATGTTGTCTAGGTTGCTGGTGGCAGGAATGTCCCTGGGCCAGTATCGTATGTCGCCATCAAGTCAATAGAGAACAGCAGAAAGATGCGTTACCAGTCTCTCAATGCCTACAGGAAACGCTTCTCCTTGAAGCCCTACACGTCCTTCCAAGACCTGACAGGTAAGGGACAGATCACTCATAGGCCCACACATTAACATTAACATATTTGAGTGAGAAACAGTTCCATCAAGAAGAAGTTAGAGAGGCCACACAGATAAGGAACAGCCGCATTAGAACAAAACAGATGTTGACGTTAGCGCGCAGTAATGTAAGCAGTGTTCAGGGCAGAGAGCAACACATAAACAGGAAGATAGGCCACCTGGCTTCCTCACGAAGACATTTCAATAGTGATGAAAGATTTGTGAAGAAAATGGCATGCCTGTATATGAGAGAGGAAATCAATATTTATCAGTGTATTTAGTGTATTTAGGTTTATATGTGCAAAGCCAGTAACAGACTGCAGGATGATAAACTAATGTGAGGGTCTTCTTGTCTTGCATAGGAGAGAAGGAAATGGCCGCCATACTGGAGGAGCTGTACGGACATGTCGATGCAGTTGAACTTTACCCTGGCCTGTTGGTGGAGAAACCAAGGCCCAATGCCATCTTTGGAGAGACCATGGTAGAGATGGGGGCCCCATTCTCTCTCAAGGGCCTCATGGGAAACCCTATCTGCTCCCCAGAATACTGGAAGCCAAGCACCTTTGGAGGCAATGTTGGTTTTGACATAATCAACACTGCCTCACTGCAGAAGCTAGTCTGTAACAATGTCCGAGGGCCCTGCCCATTGGCGTCCTTTCACGTGCCTGATGTAAGAGAGACCGGCACAGTTGTTATCAACTCAAGCACATCACACTCAAGTGGTAGTGATTTAAATCCAACAGTCATTTTGAAAGAAAGGACTACTGAGCTGTAGTTTGTTTCTTGTTTCTGTTTTTATTATTCAATATTTATTTTTCTATTTATTTTCTATTTATTTGTCTATTTATAAGATGTAATATGTTTGAACAGTAATAACCCTACTTTTTATACTGTATTTTGTATGTCATTGCTGCTATATTTATTGAAATTGTATGTGTATTTTATTAATTTATGACCTCATAAATAGCACTGATTACTGTATGTTATTCATTTAAATACTTGAATTTTTAGCAGATATTAATTTACATTTTCAATTGTGTTACTTCCATACTATGAATATAAGGGGTTTCCTATTTAAATTGATTGTTACCCTTGTAATTGTGCCTTTATATAATGTAATTGCTGTATTTGAGCCTTGTATTTTGAAAATAAATGTCTTGAACTGTCCAAAATCAGAATAATTTATAGACCAATGCTACACTACACAGTTACAGTACAGTCTGGCTATAAGCTACTGTACCCGGAACAGAAATACAACCTATAATATTTGAGTAAGCTATTAAGATTCTGCATTTACTGACAAGTACCCTACAATAAGTCATAATAAGTGGTGTAAAGTGTAACCCTTAAATGTGTTTTTTGAGCTGTAAACAAAGCTGATTTTAATATTGACAAAATTAAAGTTTTTATCAAAATCAGCATTTTATGGGCTGAATTTTATGTCTGGTTTTCATAGGTAGATTTAATACGCTCTGTCACATCCTGCAGTCCGCCTCCCCTGCGTTCCCTCCCGTGTGTTCCCTTCCCTGTGTTCCAATCCATCTTTCCCCTGTGTTCCAATCCATCTTTCCCCTGTGTTCCGGTCCATGTTTCCCATGTGTTCCAGTCTGTTCCCCCTGTGTCATGGTCTTGCCCGTTTTACTTGTTATTGATTTCACCTGCCGCTTGTTGTCTGTGTCCAATGGCCTGTCTTGTGTCCCTGTATTTAAGCCCTAGTGTGTTCTGTTGTCTTTGTCGAATATTGAATTAATATCAGCCCTCTGTTTCTTGTGTGAGCCTAAATAAACCCCTGTATGCTAAGAGCCTGCGTGTTGTGCATTTGGGTCCACCCCGCCGAAGAGCCTGACAACGCTCATGTTTCATCAAATGTTACCCCTATCAGCCGCACCCCCTCCCCTCAATCAGCTCCTTGATGCAAGTTTCCAAGATGTAGTGGGTGGAGTCAGGCTCAGCGCTGGGGTGATATCTTTTTTCAGCGTGCACAGAGAAGATTAATATCAAACTGCAGTGAGAAATTTGGTGAATTTGACAAAGTGCATTATGTTAAAATCGCTTTAATAGCGATGAATAGAAAATGAAATCACATAGAATTTATATAATGTAAGTAAAACATGTTGGAAACTGACTGTTGTTGGGTGATCTTTATTCATTTCCTCAATGGGTTTTTACAGATAAGCAATATGCTGCTGTTAGTTGTGCATAAGACATACAAACACACATGAGAATGTGTTTTACACTCATTCACTTTCTTAGCCCAAATAGCAATTCATTCTGTACACTGTTAAGCAACCTATACACATGACATTAAAACAAAATATGTGCTTCTCATAGGAAATAATGAAAAAATAAACAATGGCTGTTCCACAGATATGACATAATTTGTGTCTGGAAACAAAATAGCCTTGACAGGAAACCTAGTTGAAAATATATATTTTGGCAGTGGAAAAGGGGATCTGAGCAATTCTCTTCTGTCCCTCTTCCAAAACAAACCTGTTCAGAGCCCAGCATTTCACAAACCAGTTCTTTATAACAGACATGAAGATAGGGCCCTGTCACAGGGCTATCCCGTGCCATATACTAAATTAAAATGTGTATAATTTCCTATTGTATTTTAAATGGTCTATTTATACAGATATTTGTTTTTGTACTTTTTAAGTTTGTCTAGTTTGTGGACCAGGTGTTTACTTTAGTTAATTGGCATTGCTAATTAACTAAACAGGAACCAGCTGATATAAGGAGGCAGAGGCTGGCGATAGGGAGGTAAGATTTTACCTGCAAATAAGAAAGTAGGGAGAGCTATGGGGGCTCTGGTCATTTGAAAGAGAATTTCCTGATTGTAGTTTATTTTGTGAGTTTTTGTTTTGTTTGGTATTTAGATCCTTTTTGTAAAATTGTATGTACAGTTATATTTGGGTTTATTAGACTTGTGCTCTACCTGCCATAAACTAATTGATGAATAAACCACGACTGGACTGTGCCTCTGTTTATGTGCAATTGCCGCTCAACCAACCTCACAGGCCCGTCTTCATACAAGCTATAGGCCATGGGGTGAGAACTTCACGTTGTGTATCAGCAAATCAACAACGAGGCACGTCTTATCAGTGTAATCGCATCAGGACTTTAATTGGAGAGGAATGTTACCTTAGAGAGTAGTGGTGTTCTCTGAAAGCCAAGCCTGTATTAATGCATCATTTATTTCAGGTGGATCTCAGCCACGTCTACGGCGGGAGGCTGGAGAGACAGCACAAGCGGCAACTCTTCGAGGACGGCAAGCTGACATGACTGAATGTAATGTGTTTGTATGTTCAATATACATGCAATCAACCCATGGTGTCAAGAGCAACCCTTCCCTCTTTTTACAGTGAAGTTACATATTACAGTTTAAGCACACACAAACACATATTCTATTAATGAGAAAATATTTCCCATCCATCTTTTTTGCTCAAAGCATACTTCAGTTTAAACACACCCACACACATTCTGGGAATGAGATTGAGTCATGTGCATCAGCTGTCATCTAATGATAGACGGACCCCTCCCAACTGTAGCCCCAAACTTTGTCCTGCACTTCAAAGCAGCAGGCGTAGGATGATCTGTGAAAATAATTAAGTGTGTGTGTGTGTGTGTGCATTAAACGTTTCGTTGCCCATGCACAGTAATGTGTGACATGCTGAGGTCTGCCTTGATGTGACTGGGGTGAAGGAACATATTGTACTTTGTGTGTGTGCAATGAGCGTGAGCAGGCTGTATAAGCCTTAGTGTGGGAAAGGATCAGATGATTGCTTTGTGTGTTTTCCTCCTGACCTCTCCCTGCCTTTTCCATAACCGGACCTGATGTGAGCTCCACGGTGCGAGCAGAGCGCTACGTGACGCCGTGCAGGGGCACCCACCGGAAGCTGGCTCTGGTGCCCTGGCTCGATCAGGAGATGTGAAGCTGTTGGTCACATCGTGGTAGATTCAACTGAAGCTACTGTATAAGAACATGTTACTGTTGGGGATGCTGCAGTCAGTTATACCATAATCACACCCAGTGGTACAATATTTGTGACATTATCTTACCTGAGTCAGAATGTCACACCTGTTGTGTCAGTGCTAAACCCAGAGAATATTTCTAGATGGATCATTGCTATAATGATGTCATACTTTCTGTTTAGTCATTCATTTATTGTCTCACTCTAATAAACTGTCATTTAAGTGAAGATAACAGCCCCGGTCACAGTCACTGTCTGATATCTCAGACAGCCTCATTAATTTAATGAATGGCTTGTTCCTTTTTTATTTACGTGATTCCTGCATTTAAAGTTTACTACATACAGTACAGAACATACAGTATGGCAGTAGAAATATAGATATGAGCAAACAAAGATGAGTCTTGTGAAATAATAGTGTTTAGGACTATTAATACATTTTATTTGTAACGCACTTCATTTGTAATGCACTTTACATTAGAAGAAATCCCAAAGTGCTACATAAGCAATTTACAAAAGTTGCAATATTAGTAAAAATAAAAGACGTCCATTTGTAAAGATAAAAAAGAAACAATAAACAACATTAACCAATTATTATTATATCAATAACATTCAGTTACGAACCGTCACAATAAACAAAACAGCCATTAAGTAAAGGGAAGTGTCAGCTTCTCTATTAGGTTTTGCACAGTCATATTATACACTCTTATAAATTAAAGTATAAGACTGTAGTCCTACAATATACAGTATGATGTATTATACTTTTAACCCAACAAATAGTGTCATAGCTAGAACAGTCTGGGAACGGGTCCATATATATTTTTAATTTAAATATCTAATATCTAATATGTCTTTTGCGCCATAGAGCAGTTACAATGACATTTTTCATTTTTGTTGAGGACGACCATTTTATAATGATATAATAACTGTAAGTATTTCTGTGTTCACTCTGGCACCAGCCTTTCCTTGTGCACGAGAGGTGCATGAGCGTCTATAAGCACCAATGGATTATCATGTGTGGCACCTGGAATAGTTTTTTCATGTAGCAGTAAAACTAATGAAACATTTTTGAATGAGGTCTGTATGTAGAGTTGTTATGACCTGTGTGTTTTTATTATCATTATTAAAATATCCTGCCAGTTTTTCCGGGTGCAGTACAACCAGTTGGCACAATACACTGCTGCTACAAGCATATAAGACCTATACAAATCACAGGTGAGACCCAAGCGCAGTGTCAAGCATATAACACTACAAGGGCAATCAGGGTGTGACAGAAGCTTGCAGGTGGAACAAGTGAGCATAGAACCAGTGGAATCAGCAACATGACAGACCATCATTCGTCATCAGCAGGCAAATTCACGTAATCGTCAGAAATGCTGACATGTGACGTTTGATATGCTGACAGTTACTAGCATCCGCTACTCCGCATCCACATGCCAAGGTCACCTTAATATACCAGATGAAGCAGTGAGACATCTACAAACAACAAATAAATGCATCCAGTGAGAGCAGTAGGGGTATGGGCTCATAATAATGGTGGGACAGATTGAATAAGCCTCCCCTCCAACTCCTATACTGACATCCTGCACTGGCACGCACCATTGTTTGTACAGACTCTATCAGGCGTGGTTTCTCCACCGAGGACGAGCAGGACAAACATGGTTACCCATTTTAAAGGCATTTAATATTAAAAAGTATTTAATCCATTACATTTAAATACATCATCTAAAAAGTATTTTTAGGCCTCTAACATTCGAAGACGGTGAGAGAATGAGGACGAGAGCTCCCTGTCCCCAGCACAGCCCCATGTATAATAATATCACCCTGCTCTTCAATTACAAACAAAGCTATGTGCACCAGGGATGTCGCCACGCACAGATATGAAATACTGTAGAAAGTCATAAATCACTTATCATTAGAAACAACAGCATGCGTATATGCATAAGATAAACAAACATAAACCATGTAAATGAAACGTGTAGTTAGGTGTGTACTATGTGTATTCACTATACAGTATGTTGCTTTGGATGAAAGCATCTGTAAAATAACAATAGTAAATTGTACTTATCTTTTCAGCCAATAGCAACATTCATCTGGAATATCTAAAGATGCAATTGCATTTCACTATATATTTTTAATGCACTAGGAGGCAATTGGGGATTTAGGATTTTGTTCAGGAAAAATCTTTAGTACTTTTATATGGCCAGAAACACCAGTGTTTTCATAACATACGGTCATTAGCACTTTACATCAGTTTATTGGAAATATACTCAAATCGAGAGGCAAATTAAATCTTGTGCGTTCATATAACCTTGGTGGTCATTTTTGATGGGCAGTCAGGCTTTCCTGGGGGGAATTCCATTGTGTTTACACCTGACACGGCTCACTTGGTTTGTTGTTACTCGCGATGTGCCAATGGAGTGAGTGAGTGTGCTGTATCGGCAGTGAGGATCTACCTCATGCTGGTGGAGGTATTATGAGGCGCTCTGGAGCAGTGCCCTCTTTGTCCATGACGCAAATAACACTGTGTCACAGCATGGCAGGCAGCTGTAGGCATCTGAAACCACCACACACACACATTCAGAACCAGGGAAACAGGGAATCACTCTCCATAGTTCACAGACAGTTGCAAGCATTATATTGGTCACACATACTGTATATGCCGTCGGACAGTGATGATCCATAGGGCTCACGTCTCATAGAGAAAATAACCCAGTTTGGTTATTATTCACTATTTGTCTTTGTCAGAACTGAACTTGATAGACAGTTGACAGTGGTATGCATTTGTTCAAAGCAAGTACAACCACATTGCTTTCAGGTACAAGTAAATCTAGACAAATTAAGGTATGTTATTAAGGATACACGGTTTGGGATCAATAAATCTCAAAATATTCTGGCAAATAACCTAAGCAAAGTGGCACACACCCACACATAGAGTACAACACAATCTGATTGTCACATTGTCAAACCAGAGACTAGCACGGTGTAATAATGGAGCGTGTGGTACATACTAACTACACCAATGGCAATTCACACCTCGCACATCTGTTCCTTTGTGTGAGCTGTCTTTCTGTAGAACTGTATCCCATGGCCTTCTTCCATGACGAGTTTTGCTTTGGTTGGTTGTCACTATTCAAAAGATATTAATACAATTATCCATCCATCCATCCATCTTCATCCGCTTATCCAGTCGGGTCGCGGGGGCAGCAGCTTCAGCAGGGGACCCCAAAC
>JAODUH010002564.1:0-27736 GCA_027564835.1 Typhlichthys subterraneus | reverse complement strand
CACACACGCACACACACACACGCGTAGCGTCCTGCAGAGAGCACTGTCTGTCCTTTGTGTCTGCCTCTCCCCTCTGCCTGCCGCTCGCCGCGACAAAAGGAAGCCGTGTGCGATGGCGTAACGGGCATCAGGTGGACCAGGCTTTGTATCCTTCCTTCCTTTTCTCTCTCTCTCTCTCTCTCTCTCTCTCTCTCTCTCTGACAAGAAAGGGAACAAAGGAGAAAGTTATAGCAGATAACAAGGCTATTTATTTTTTAATTTCTTTAAAGGAATTGGAACATGATAACCTGACATGCCAGATGGATTGTTAGTCACAAGTCCATCTGGGAAGCCGTCCATCGAAACAGTTCTTAAAGGGCAGGCACTTTCAAAAAGGCACAACCTAAACCACGCCCGCGTAGCTATCAACACGATGCTGATTGGTTAGTTCAGTTGCTACTCGGATAGATTCGCAATTATTCCTAGGTTTTCCAGGCAAAATTAAACTGAAGCTCGCAAGATCAGATGGTCTCACAAGGCTAGGAACCTGACCCAAAGTCACACACAGAACAAAATATACTTAGTAGATTCCACTCAATCAGGCAGACAGAGCAAATGACTAAAATCGGCGATGGTCAGCAGCAAGTATTCCAAAATGTGAAGGCAAGTTGGCAAGGCCAATTTAAAACAAGGCAGATTACAGGCATGTGAAGAGCTTCTACACACACAGGCCTGACATGCCCTTTCATAGACGGTGTTGTGAACTGACGCGTTAATGTGGTGTTCTGGGGGCACAATGTAAGTGTGTACTGCGCCCAGAGATCCTTCTGTCTACCTTCCTCCATTTGTTCTCTTTATGGCATGTTATGCAGGACCGAGTGGCTCTCCGTGGGCAGGCAGCTTTCTGGCGCTCGTTTGCTGCCGATGTCTGCTGAGTCTCCCAGCGTTTTCCCTCTAATATATGAACTGCTTCTTCAATGGGCCCGACGCCCATTACAGCCATTTGGTCTCACTTTCCCTGGCGTTTGGCCTGGCCTCTGGCATTTGGCCTGGCTTGCCCCGGCACGGCAGGGATGCTCACATTCAGGTACTGCTAGCTAGCTAATGCCTCAGCAGGAGCTCAGGGAGGAAGACCTGCGCATGCTCTGCCACTATAGAAGACAAGGCTGAAGCCTCTTTAAATTACATGAGACACTTTGTTTCACATCTCCGGGAGATTGTCGACAGTGGACAGGATAATGGGCAGAACGGAAAGATAAAGCGAGGAATGAAAGAGAAATAAAAGAGATAGGAGACCTTGAAATAAAGCAAACATGTCTCTGTAGGAGTCTGCCAGTGGAGAGAAGTGTTTTTCACCCAAGGCCTTGGGACTGAGAGCTGTGTATATACTTTACATTCATGGGTCTCTTTTGAGCTTATGGTCCATTAGATGCAAGCTATAAACATTACGTTATTGTTGTGAAAACTAGATAACTCATATAGCCTAATTCAGTTTAGCATTCTGCACTGAAATACAGCCTAACCTGTGCCACATGTATACTTAGCTAACCTGTATCAATTGTTACATCTTCTGGTCTACGCCAGTAACCTGTGTGTGTGTGGACTCTCGGATAAAAAACTAAAAATATATAGAGATCCATTCTGTTAGCATCCGGATCCAAGTCCAGACCAATAATTACCTACTCATCCACAAATGCACATCAGTGCTAACACACACCGTAGGCAACACAGTCAGATTCACACTGACATCAGCAGTAGCATCGTAATGTGTCACAACTGACCGCTAGGCAGTGTTTACTTATTGTGATAGTAATGGGATTTAAGTCAACACAGGAACAGACAGACCACTGGAATCACAGAAAGGTTAGCCCGAAAAGCCCAACGGACTACAAATCCCCTCTTTGAAATCTCATTGTTGCTGGGAAACCAGACTCCTGTAACAAGCCTCTGATCAGTGGAGCCTCGGCCCATAGGACTCAATTAGACCAGAACGGCCCTCGCTGGCCTGGCCTTCAGTTCTCATGTCCCCTTCCCCCACTTCCCAGCATGCACCTGTCTCTGCAGCTGAGCTGCCACAACGCCCCCCAATGGGATCGTGTACATGCAACACGCTGACTAATCACGCAATGCAACCCTTGCCCTTTTGATATATGCAATGTGTGTACAATGTAAGTATATAAATAACTGACATATTACGAACCCCCCCCCCCCAACACATTTTTTTAAATTGTGTGTGTGTCTGTGTGTTAGTTAGTTAGGTAGGTAAGTACTTTATCTATCTACCAAAGGGGAAAATGTTTTTTTGTTCGGTCATTCGTTTGTTCATTAGTTAGTATTTTTATTTATCCACTAAAGGGGAAATTGCTTATATATACATATAAAAGTATACAGGACCATCTGCAGTACATACAGTATAAGACTATATACAGACAAGCCAATACAAGCACTGTCCACAGTATGCCAGCCTATGTACAGATAGTACAATGTAATAATAATACAAGTAATGTCTGCACTTAATAGCGTGGTCAAAAAGGTGGACAGCTCACAGAGAGGCATTAGGTGTGTGTGTGTGTGTGTGTGTCCCCAGTAGACCTGTGGCACTGCCCTAATCACCAGCCTGCGCACAGTAAACACCTATTAGCAACCCTGGCCGCTCCCTCATCCCAGCAGTCGGAGGCACTAATCCAGAATTTAATTTCAGTCATTTCACCCTCCTTCACTTATAGTTAGAGCGAAATATGATAATTCCTTGATTACAACTTGCTCGCTCCCCCCCCCTCCCCCCGCATGCCTGGGGAAGTGTTGAGAAGTGAAGCCACGCAGGATCTGCCGCCTCTAACTCCTCCTTCAGCGCAGCACACAAAAAAACAGCGTGGCAACCTTCGTTTTCGCTCTAATTCGTCATTCACAACCTTCCCTCGCGCTGGTGCTAAGCATCCCAGGACTGCAAGGCAGCCACAAAGCTGTGCTGTACTGTGTACATATCACTATGTGGATCGGAAGATGACAAAGTAGCCTGGTGTAACCTGACCCACAATGCACTTGCAATGCGCTCCATTGTGCATTTGTACTGGTTCACTTTGAAGACTGTTAGAGCTGCTGCACCAATCGGTGCTGCTACAACTTTCCATAGTGCTTCATCTAGCTCTACCATCGATGCCATTGTTACATTTACATGAACCACAATTAGAAAATGTTGGCCTGCGTCTTCACACGTAGCCTCTGATCACTGATTGGTCCACAGTCCGTGGTGGCTGAGTGAACCTCCATGTGATCAGGGAGTTCCAGACTATAATCTCAGCTAAAGCAGACCTGAGAGCAGTATCTGGGCAGAGCCGGGGCTTGTCAGGGTGGGTGGGGGGAGGGAGTGAGCATATGAAGAAAGGGGGGGTAGGCCAGGGAAATGGGGGGGGTTTGCATTGCGGGGCTTTCTAGATTAGCTCCTTAATTGTCTGGGAAGCCAATATCACATCATCTGACTCTCAATCAAGTCCTATGAGGTGGAGAGGCCACATTGCTTTCTGACCAAAAGTCAATTAGCGCTTCATAAGAAGAAGAAAAAGGCAAATGAGTTGTTATGGATTTAAATAGGTGACCTGGGTGCCGGGAGCCTGGGACGCTGGCTGCAGGGCCATGGGGAAATGAGTACCTCCCCACCCTGACTCGCCAGTAAAGGGGCTTCTGTTCTGACTCGATAACGTCCGCTAATTAGTTAATCACAGACACCAGCCCGGCACGCATGAACAGCTTTTGTCCACGTCACCGAACAACAGCTCTAGGGCCTCAAACCACCCCTCCTCATTCTGGTACCGCTGGACACACCTGGATGGCTCTGCACACGGCATGATGTACCGTTTCATCCGAAGTGACCAAATTAATTGAATGGATTAATGTGTGGGTGTGTGTGCGCATAAAAATGACACCTTAACATGATGTAAGACATGCAACAGAATAATGACGCGGAAAGGGTGGTCGAAAGCACCCTTCCTGATGAAGCTCGTCAGGGAGGCCGATTATAAAGGCTCCTGGCTTGGGGATAGGGTTGTCAAGTCAAGTCAAGTAAAGTCAATTTTATTTATATAGCCCTTAATCACATTGCAGTCTCACAGGGCTTTACAACCTACATTTCACATGGAAACAAGCAACACCCCCTTAACCTGCTCCTCCCCCCGGGCAAGGAAAAACTTACAAAAAACACATGGGTGAAAGAAGGGAAGAAACCTTGGGAAGGGACCACAGAGGGAGGAATCCACCCCTCCAGGATGGTTGTGTGTGTGTGTGTGGGGAGGGGGGTCATTTTGGGGAGGATGGGCATGGAACAATGATAGAGTGTCTCAGCAGCACTAAGAGCTGCCATCATTGAGTGAGTAATACTTTGTTTTCTCCATAATCAATTGGTAAACGTTCATTAGCCCGGCCATTCATTATGTTGGTCTGTTAGAAACGTGGCACGTTGTGGCGGTTGCCCCTGAGGGCGGGCACGTCTGTGGGTTCTGATACAGTACACCGTGAGGCGCTCGCACTAGTGGTCACATCTAGCCCGCTCGCTATCGTTGCTGCATCTTAAGAAGACCCGGCCTTTACTCTGGTGCGTAGCCAAACAAGCATTACTCTACACGGCTAAATCAACATTAATAACAACATTACTGTTGTTACACTGCCAAGAATGCATCATTCACTGCAGTTGCCTGGAGGAGTAAATGTAATCCATTCCTGTTACACCTAAATATTTATTACGCCAAATGTATTACACTCTTTTGCTACTTTCTTTGCACTTTGGCCAAATGCCTTTAAGTCTTTTGATTCACTTTTGATTAACTGCAATGCTAGCTGCCTTCATACTGGGTTTTAGGCGTGCATTACGTAGTTAGACATCCCAAAAACACTCCTTTGTAAATATTACAGTAGCTTTTGAGCTGCAGCAAGCATCATTAATAAAGCACATATGTTAGATGAATTCCCTGGTGCTGCAGCTCTCTTTACTTGAGTGTCTACCACTGCATTAATGACTAGGCTTATTCTGACGCATACAGTAAACTGATTTGATAATACCTGGGTATATTAGTGTGTGAATGAATTAATGCATAAATGTTATGTGCACATATAGTATTTAAAGCTCCAGTAAGCAAGTTTTCTTGACTCAGTACTTACATCTAGGGTTGATCCGACGATTATTGATAATACATGGCTAACACCATGGGGCTTACTGTTATAGAATAAATGTAATAAAATACAATGTTATTATGTACATATGAAACAATTTGAATTCCATCTGAAGTGCACTTGGTTTCTAACATATTTGAAATTATATAAAGGATATGCATTTGAATGTATCAAATGTCATATTTCTGCAGCAAATAATTGTTCTGCAGATCGCTCCTATATTTATTTCACCTCTAAACGTGTACCTCTCAGTGTGTTGCTTTGAGTGTCTCACGTGTGTGTGGACAATGTCAAGGATGCCCACACTCGATAATATAGGTTCTCTGTTCGTGCGTAATGGCCTGTGCTGCTGAATTATGAGCGGGCAGAGGAAGATAAAAGGAGTAAGATATTGAATGGCCTCATGATGGATGAGAGCTGTTTGGGGATCAATTAAACACTAAGAAATTAATTCTGCCAGTGACATGCTCATTAGGGTGAATGAAAAGGGAGGGGCAAATATCTGTCACTTTTTTCTATAATTTATTTATTTTCTTTGCCTTAGCATTAAGTTTGCCATTTTCCTTGTTTTAAGTGTACAGTAATATATTTCTTTAAATAACAAAAAGGCATTAGCCTTTGTTTAAATGTGTCTGAACTGATAGTATACAGTAATTTCAGTGCAGCAATGTATGTAGCGTAGCGTTGTTTCTTTGTAGCATTAGCTCAGCATTTTGCTGGTCCTGTTTAGAGACCCACCTTGCGTCATTCATGTGTTTTTTGTCTTTGTTTAGCCCGCAGTTCATACAGAGTAGCCAGGTCTTTGTGTCGTAAAATTCTACAGCTACAGTAGCTTTGGCAGCACAGTGAAAAGGATGGAAATCAACAAATTACAGGACGGTATCAAAGGTCCTCAGAGTGACGCAGATGTGGAAACCAACAGATGTGAGCAACAGCTGCCAAGTTGAGTGTCAACCTTCTCGGAGCTGTCAGTCTCCATTTGCCCCCGTGCAATGGATAAATAATGTGTTGTCTTAATTCATTTGCCTCCACTTGCTGCAGCCAGAGCGTAATGGACTCTAATATTAAACATGAGTCGGTTCCAGCAAGCAATTAGCACATATAGCTCCACCTATTAAGACTCACATATTAATGAACATCCCTTCCTACCCCTTTCAATGTCCGCTGACTAGCGCGTAATCCGGACACATGCAGTTGCAGAGACTGTCAGACAGGGGGCACATAGGTGACAGGTCACAACGCCTGCCAATGAAAGCGCTGTAGCCACGGTAACATCTTGACAAGCCAAGAGAACAGCATCACCCAGTGCTCCATTGGGGTGGTGGTGGTGGGGGGGATTTCATGGTGAGCACTCAGATGGGCAGGATTGACTCATTGGGGGGAGGGAACGGGATATGTGCATACAACCGCCGTCTTGGGTCTCTCTACTATATAATGTCTCTGTTGTAAAATTGTAGAGTGAATAGATGTGTATGGAGGGTCAGGATTTAGGGGCGTAGCACTAGGGAGGCGGGGTTACCCTTTTAGCAGATGTTTTAGGGATGTATGTTTGTCTTGGGGGGCGTGACGTAGCCCGTGAAGGCCACTCAAGGGGCTATAGAGAGGGCATTAATGACGGAGCCTGCTGTTTCTGTGCATAGAGCACCTAGCTCTTGATCTGGAGAGGTTGGGAGGGGCTCAGTATTGTCCATAGTGCTGTAGGCTGTAGCCACTAGCAAGCATAGTATATTTATATAATGTATCTGCTTGGGAGAATACATGCATCATGGCATTCCCTTAATCCCTGGCCTGTCTGTCTATCGTGGTGTGCCTGTCTTTGCTGCACAGCACAAAAACAGATTGCAGACTTCTTAAGCCATGAAAACTGTCAGACTCTTGACAGATATTGCTTCGGACATACATTGAGAAACTCCTGGAAACAAACACCATGACTGAGAATTGATAGGGGTACACCATATATTGACTCAATATTGTTATCGCATTATCACGTTGCAGAAAATATGCAACATTCCGTTTATTTTGTGGAGAGATGTGTCCGTTGGCTGTTAAGGCTGTAAAATAAAGATAGATTTTATTTAATGAATCTATTTTGATGCATTTGCCCATAACTTAACTTATGTGTAACAATATTGACATTAATATCGATATTGCAGTCGTTCCCGATCAATATCACAATATCACAGGTTGTCAATATTGTGCAACCCTATGGGAAATATATCCCCAACAGACTTATCCATATTTCCCTTCTCTCTTCTTGGTCCGTACTATTCTTTAGTTATCGGCAGACAGAAACAGGTCTTTGAATATAGATGGGGATTCTGTAATGACTCTCTCAGCTTGTGTGTGTGTGTGCGTAGACTATAGCACAGCAGTGAGTTGGAGATGAGATGAACGAAGGGTGGAAATGAATTTCTAAAGGCCAGGGTGCTTCATCATCATCTTGGATCTGGTCGTCCCGCCTCCGTCTGAAATGCACCACAATTATCACTCCGAGGGAAGCGGAGAGCGATGGAGGATCTCTACAACACCCTGGGGACGATGGAAGAGCCCGTACACACCCCCTACACATCTCTCACACACACACACAAATGCACACAGGTAGATTGTGAGGGCGAATTACGCTTTAATGCGTGCTCCATTAATCATACAATGATGAAGGCCATTTCCCTTATTTAATTGGCTGCCGGTACTTCTCACGGTCTTTGTTGGGCGTAGTTTCGTACCCTCGATGTAATACCCCCTTGTGACTGGAGCTCTTTGAGCTAGTGAAATGCACCATGGACACACATCAAACAGGTGTATTTTCTGTCTGCTGTACTGTACCAACACGGAAGTCTCTTATCCAACATCGGCCAAACGGTGGAATACGGAATCGCCATGGCAGCGGTCGGCGATGCTGTTGCTGGCGCATTGAGGCCTCTCCAGATGAGGAAGTCATTGTTCCTTTAACATATTTTCAGCTTCATGTCAAAGTCACATTGGTTGTCCAAAGAAACCAGGAGACTTGACAAAATATTCCTCACCTCCCGTCACTATAGGGTCGTGTGCGTCTTGGTCCAATTATTTCCTCCATTGTCCACTTGCTTGTCTTCTCTTTCCATGTAATTGTATTTCCCCCCTCCTTTTTCTTTTTTGACTCTGTGAGTGTTTCCAGCATTACTGCTTACAAAGGGAAAGCGGGCGTACAGTAAAGGGAGAAGTCTATTTCGTGGCCACAGCTGAGTGGGTTCCCATTAGACTGTAAATATGTAGTTGTTATTAAGGAACGTGTAGCAGTGAACGCTTAGCTGGCTCCACAAATAGGCACTGGAAGGGGTGACTGGTTGGTAATGACCCCCACCCCACCCCCTTAAACACACACCCACACACTTGCACACTCAAACACACAAAGGCCATGTTTATACTGTTGCAAATGTCTGCTGCAAATAAATGGTGTTCAAATATGTATGTGAAAGTGCGCTTTAGATAATGAATTTCTTGCTTTCAACCATTGGTCTGACTAAATGTATGACGTGCATACAATATGTGAAATTATAGAGGCGGTTGACAGAATGTGTGACCTAATTTGGATGTGTGTAGGCCTAATTTGGATACGTCTATCCAGGACAATAATGACCTGTTGTACATGTAGGGGTCGACGCACAGGCTACGCTTGTTAGTTAAAGTGGACATATTAGAACTTCTGCCATTAGGTGTCACTAAACGCTCTAGTGCAAATACACACACACACGTGCTAACATACATGCACTACCGGACCGGCTTCAAAAACAAAGAACAGAAGTCAGACACACAGAGGGAGTGTGATGTCATTCTCTGCCCACTATGTCTTTACATAGAACTTAATTGTTTGCTGTTTAAAATACTGTATAGAGCATTTTTGTTATTTCAGTGATGCCTGATCAAAATACTAGTTAATATACAAGTAGAACCGGCACACTAGTGTATGTTTTCAATGTGGACGTTAATTCTTGGCACATTTTCCCCAGACACATCTTTTGTGTTCCTCCTAATTAGACAAGAAACCCCTCAGAGAGCCACAATGATAGATAAAAGGGTAGGGGGCAAGATGAATTCACACACTTAAAAAAAGTTCCTTTTTGTTTTTGTTCATTACACAGGCATGGCTGTTATAGCGCCCATTGCTTGTCGTGGACAAGGACAGTGAGAGCGAGTGGGGCTTGTTGTGCTCTTACACTGCAACACAGAGAGCAGCCCCCCTCCCTCCTGTACATGCAGGTCCCACTTTGCTACGCCAGCGTTTGAGCCTCACAGCTGGGGGTTTGGTTGGGTCGGGGTGTACAACACCGCTACAACTCTTATACATCCCCATAGAAGCACCCCCCCCAACACACACACACCGATGAGGACGCGTTCTCATTAAAAAACCAACAGTCATTAAAGTTAGATGAGGGTGACCAGGAAGAAGAAAGAGAGAGAGAGAGAAAAAGAGAGAGAGAGAGAGATGGCTCCCCCTCCGTCACAGCCTCCACCTGGAAGCCGAGAGAGAGAGAGAGAGAGAGAGAGAGAGAGAGAGAGAGAGAGAGAGCATCCGTTCTTGCAGACATCGCTCTTAGGGCAATACACTGACTTGTGTATTGACTGATGTCTAAGCCTTGTGTCGCGGCACCATTTGGACACCTGATAAACAGGCCTGAGAATGAGGCAAGCAGTGCCAGGGAGTGCGACACACGCACGCACACACACACCCTCTAGTTGGAGCTTTAATACCCAATATACCCCTGCTGTGAGGTCTAAGATTGGCTCGCTCGCTGGAGTGGAAATAAGGGACAGAGGTTGGTGGGGGGGAGGGGGGGCCGTACCACTGTCTCCGCCATAACTCCAGGGTCAGAGAGATAAGACACAGCTCAGTCCTTAAACCCACACACACACACGTTCACTGGAGAGAGTACTCTATGCCGTTATCACACATTCTTACATTACGCAAACACTGAGGCCACTCCGCTCAGAAAGAAACCGTGCAACATTCCAGCGGTCAATTCCCTGTGGTCATCCCACAATTTACTTGGTCTGCCCAGTCAATTCCAATCAGCCTCTCCACGATGTGATAGACAGGTTGTTCCAGAGAATCAATCACATTCATTTTGGGTCTGACCCCACTGGGTTTGTCTCTGTAAAGACGTTTGTGCGCTTCTAAAACCCTTGCTTTATTCCTATAGTGACGCTGGTTACATGGCGATGATTTGCTCTGTGTGGGTCTGTGCACTTTTCTTAAACTATGGTCATGGGGATCGAAATGGTGTGTTATGTGTGTGTGTGTGTGCGTGCACGCGTGTGTGCATGGGTGTGCGTGGGTGGAAATTGGGGTCACCATTATTTTTTCTTTTTCCCGAAGACCCCCAAGGTAGACGCAGAGATTAAAGATCCAAAGCTGTGTGGGTGGGTATAGAGGTTGTGGATGTGGATGTGTGTGTGTGTGTGTGTGTGTGTGCGTGTGTGTGCGTGTGTGTGTGTTGTGGATGGGAGTGTGTGTGCACGCATTCTAATGTTTCCTTCTATGAAGGGGTGTATATGTGCCGGCATTATGTTTATTTATGCCTACAGTAGTGTGTGTGCGTGCATGTGTGTGTTCAGATGTTTCTGGCCATGTATACTGTATGCGTGGCTTGTTTATGTGTATGTTTGTGCATGTGTGTTTGTCTTTGTGTACACAGTATGTGTGCACGTACTGTATGCTAATACAGTACGTTGCCATGTGTGTGGATGTGTGTGCGCGCTTGCATGTGTTAGCGTGCGCTTCTATCTTAGTGTGCCTGTGTTATTTTCTTCAGTACTAGCTAGTATCAGTGGGGATTGCATGGAGGGTCTTAGAGATGCAGGAGGACTGTGGATGTAGAGCCCTGTAGCTCTGACTGCTCTGTGAAGAGTGTGTGTGTGTGTGTGCGTGTGTCTGTGTGTGTGAGAGGTAGACTGCAGGCCTTGTGTCTGTGTACAAGAGCTGGAGGTGCCATAGAAGGAGAGCATGGGCATGCAGGGCTGTCTGGCTGGCTGGGTAATGAATCTTCTCCTGCAGGCATTCTTTAAAGCATAATTACTCTCATCAAAGCCAGTGAGTTGGCCTGTCTCGCCCACTGACTCTTAGCTTAAACAAAGGCAGAGCGGGAAAGAAAAGCAACGCGCTGTTCGTGTTCTGTGCTGTTCCACAGCGCCACAACAACCGCAGGGTGCCTTATGTGGCACAGGGCTTACGTTTCTATATTTACACAGCCCTCCAAACACATCTTCTATCCAAGCTTTTTACTGGCTATTTTCTAGGAATAGCTTGTTGTCCTGAACTGTGACATTTCCCAGATGTTTCCTTCCTGTCAATCTTTAGCGATATAATCCATGCAGCTCAAAAAATGTATACAAAAAGTATACAAAAAAACCCCAAATGTCTCTCTCCTCTCTCCTGCGTAAAATGCTAGTCTGCACCTTCACCATCACCTCTTGGTTCCACTTGACCTCGATCAAAGGTCATACTTTTAGCGGCACATCGCTTGCCGAGCGGCGCCTCATTCCCCGATTCCCTTTTCGCACCCCTCTCACATTCAGCGGCACGTTTGGCTGCCCGCCGCCTCGCCCCGCGAGCCCCTGTTAGCCTGGGGAAAGGTCAAGGTGGAGCGTGAGCCCCAGGCTGTGTCCAGGCACACACACACACACAGGGGTGTGTTGTTGGGGGGGGAGCATATATATATATATATATATATATATATATATAGAGAGAGAGAGAGGGAGGGGGGTTGCTCTGGCACACCTGCTCTTGTTCTACTGATGAGGATAGGGAGGAGTCTGGGAAGCTTAGCAAACCCCCCAGACTGAGATACAGAGGATCAGGCTCTCTCCAAGCAGCACATTAGCGTTAGCTATGCATCTGATCACACCTGTAACCACCTTTAGCTCCGACCATAACGGCCCACTGTTTCCCCACATTGGGTGGACGTGGCTGACAGCTCGGCTAGCTCTGTTATTGCAACCTTCCTCCCAGAAGGCATTCCTCAATAGTGGTTTATACCTGTGAAGGAGACAAGGCACAATATGACAGACACTGCTATAAACAACAGATGCATGTGTGTGTGTGGGGGAAGGTGAGCTCATGTTTTTCACCTCGTGGGTGTGACAGATGTCGCTGGAGTACCAGGCTGATTACCAGCAAGTGGCTTTTCAACCGACAGAGGTGGGAAAACACTTCTGAGAGACTTTTCTCCCGAGTCAAGTGAGAAAGTGTGGTGAAGGAAGACATCTGGAATCCCTGCAACGTGATTGACAGTGAATGATATTTGAGTAAATAGTATCTCTGGAGAAACCGTCATCCATATCTTAATCATAAACTATATATTGTTTATCATCTTGTAATGTAGATATTGCTGTAACTTAGGTTGTGTTGTTGCATCATGGTTTTTAGGGACATTAGTTTGATATCATACTTCAAAAATCAACAGTTCAAATGTATGACATATAGTATATTAAATATTATTATGCTTTATGTTTTATCATGAATATTTTTTAATATCGCCATGCCTTAGTATGAACCTGGTTATTTCTTGGTGTGTGTTTATAATGTACAGCATTGTTTTGTGTTTCAGTAAAGGTGGTAATTTCCGCAGGCATACTGTTATTCCTACAGGGAGGGTTTATACCTAATTACTGCAGCCCTCTAGCCCTCTGCGCGGTCAGCTGATTTAAGCATTGCTGTCTTTCCTACTGGGCATGTGGTGAGCTGAAGCATCATCTCTCTCCTACTGTACTGTATATAGTGTGCATGTTTATACAGTACATGCTTCCTCTCTGGAGCCGAGCTGGTCGTTTTGTCTTTGGCATTGCCTCCGCTTCCATGCCGCCGCCCCAGGCCAGCGAGGTATTGATGGAGGACGGGCCAGCATCAATGCCTCTCTGGCTAGGGAGTGAGGAACTGCTGAGATCGGCATCCTAGCGCCCATGTTAGTGGGGAGGAGAAGTGCTGTGTGAGTGTGTGTGTGTGTATGGGGGCTTATAGATTAATTTTTGCAGAGCATGGAATTGACTGCAGTCTCCTTTTTTATTATTTATTTAGTTTTCTCCCATTCTGCATCGGACGCTTTATTTTCCTGAAGATCAAACCCTTTTTAACGGTTTCAGCAGCCTGTGGGATGCCACCCTTGAAGCGCGCTGGGTGGAGGAGATTTGAAGGGGGCGGTGCTAAATGTAATCCGTGACAGTGAGCACATCACGGAGGAGAGGTGCCCTTTTTGCCTGGTCCCCCTGCGGAGGAGCCCCTCTTCCTCCCCCTCTATCCCTTGTCAAGTGGTTGAACCTGTGCATCCATATGCATGCTGCCGCTGCCCACACATGGATCAGCATGCATCTGCTTTTCACGTGTCGTGTCCTCCCGGGCCAGACAGGATGTCTCTTTGCCCCGAGGCCGGGGGGGCGGGGGGGAGGGATCCAGGATCCTTATGGCATTGCGACTGCAGATGGCGCTATACTGCGCTGATCAACTGTGACTATGCATATCAGCATATCAGCATGGTATTATTATTATAGATATATAGATATAGATATTAGATATTAGATATTTGAATGGGCCACTGCTGTCCTTTAGAGAAATCACTAGCTTAAGATATATATAATAACATGTTTTTGTGTTTCAAAAACATGAACAGAGATCTGGGCAGGGATGTGGCATTCTGTGGAGCCACACAACCATGGATGTAATCTACCTTCCTATCTCTAACTGGGACGTGATACCCAGTTAGTCACTAAGGCAGAGAGCACGCTGTGTGCTTTTATCAACGGCAGCCAAACAGATAAGGCGTGACTACTGAAGGTTTAACAAACATTATTTGCTTAATTAAGCCTTTATTGGGGCTAATTGAAAGCGTAGAATCTTGCGATGAGATAACAGCAATCCTTTTTGATTTCCACTGCTTCTTTAATAAAACACAACATGGTTGTTTTTTTACGCTTGCAGTAGTTCAAATCAATACCGCTCGCCTGTTAATAATATTCTGAAACAGATTGTTTTCCTTGCTTTTGTTCATAACATCTAGCCTGGCTACACCCCACTATTGCCCTCAGCTCAATTTCTTTTCACTAAGATTATATTCTGGAAACCCTGTTGGCATTAGCATTTTCACAGCCACCCTGCTGGTGAGTTAGGTGGGTTAGTGAGATGACGTTGAAATCAAGCGTGTTTCGAAATGGCAATAGAGCTAGATGAGACGATCAAAACCGTAGTTGCAAAGCCGATTGGCTCAGCTCTGTCCCATAGTTTAAGAGGCCCAGAAACGACTATTAACACTTGCCCAAGGAGCAAGTCTAGACCATATTCACCAAGTGAATATTAGGTCTGGCTTCACCGGGCTAATAAACATCCCCTTTCTAAGGTGCATTTTCCCCCATATTTTCCTATTTTGTAAATACATTATTCTGAATTGATGTATCCCTTTAATGCAACACATACAGTATAACACAGAAAAAAAGGACAATAGAAAATATAAATCTCTGTCGGCAGCATTCACTTAATTCATCTTAATTGCTTTGAAACAAGGCAACATGCAGAATCACCCCCTTTCTCCTTATTCCAAAATGACTCTCTTCACCAGTTAGTGCTACCCCCACCAACAGCACATGACGAAGGGAGCTTTGTGCTGCTCTCTGTCCCTTATCCGCCCTGTACCGCCACACACTGCTCTGTCCGGGTGAGGGAGAGCTTTTTGGGGGGGCTGCCAGACCGAGCGACTGTCATCTGCTGGCAGTTAATTTGTTGTCGTTTGGTCGGAGGGGGAAGGTGAATAATGGTGGCACTGCCATCCTTATCACCAGGCTGCACACCTGCACTCCTCCCTGCTCTTAATTGCTGTGTGCCCCCCCCATTCCCCACCCCAACACACACACACTGCATCGGCGCCTGGTATCTGCTGATGCTCTGCATTCCTGGATAGAGGCCTTACGTCCATTAGGGCTACACAGGATTGATAGCCAGGGGAGCTAACCAGCGGCAGGCCAAGGAACGCTGGCAGGAACGCTGTTGGGAGGCGGAGGCAGGCGGGCTAGCCAATGATGTTCTATGTGGGAGAACTGCTAAGGGTATATGTGTGTGTGTGTGTATGACTTTTCTGTAATATACGGAAAGGGGGCGGGGTCGTGGCCGTCCTCCATCGCCATGGGGATGTCCGCCTGGACCTCCAGGATTGACACATCCCGGCCATCGGTGTCGAGGCACAAAGGAACACAAAGAGCGGGGCGGGGAAACAGGAGCAAACGAGGAGTGGCCATGGCAGGGCCAGACACAGTGCCTTAACAGCGCCGTAGTGAGGGTCACAGGGAGGCAGATGACGGGTATGGATCAATGGGCCACCATGGCATGCAGGCAGGACACAGCTATGGTCCACTGGGTCTACACAGCCTGGCCCAGTCTGCAGGACTCCTTCATCTGGCTGTGCTGGTGTTAATGTGATGCTTTATGCATGGGCAGATATACTGCACACACACACACACACACACACACACTCTGAAGGCCCTCGGTGTTGTGTGGTGCAGACCACACCACACAACACTATCCCAGCCTTGGCAATGTGTGGGGCGGAGCTTCTGAGGGAGCAGCCTATGGCATTGAAGGGAGCGGTGTTTTTGTTTTGAGAGTTCAAACACTGACAAGTTTTCACTAGAATCCCTGACTCAACCTTTAAATGTGCCTATGAGTATCTTGCATGCGTGCACAGCCGGCAGGGTCACTATCTTGGGCCCTCTGGCTCGCAGGGCAACGCTACTTTGTCTGCCCGCTGAAAGGTAATGGGAGCAGCGTTTAAAGGAGTGAAGTTGTATATCCTTCAAAGGCGCTCCTCTTTTGACAGGCCTGTAATAGTCTCTGCTTTGGCTGTAGGAGGCTGGCAGGCCTGGTCTCCATCCATCCTGCAGATCCAGTGAATGGTCTGTTCTCTTGGGAGAGTGTGATTGCAGCACGAGAGATAGTAGTTCCTGCAGGCGCTATCGCTCTTTAGTAATGGTGATGCGCGCCTGGCTGCTGGGCTGTGTAGCAGTTATGTGCTCGGACGGGCATTCGTCTCGGTCCAGAAATGCACTCGAATGCGCCGCACTTCAACTTATGTCACAAGTGTCACAGTGGGAGGGACATTAATGTTACAGGCTTCCTTCCCCGGCGCTTGTCTTCTGTCTCCAAGCTTCTTTTCAACGCAAAGGAAGTGGTGGAGCTGAGGAGGCAAAGCACGAAGCATCTTTGACGCTGATTGCATCCCATTTGACATGGCTATAGAAGAGCCATGCATCAGCCCCAGCAGTTCTAACGAAGATGTTAGAATGCTAACAAAGACAGAGCAACATCGTTCATCTCTATGGCAGCATTAGCTAAACAGTCCCGGTCTCGTATGCCTTATACGTCATTTTGCACTGACTTGCGTGGGGTGCTGGACATTTGAATGCATTCTTCTGGTCTGCATAATGGCTGATCTTCTAGATAATTCTATGGAACCAGCTGACACTTGCATTGTAAAAGTCAAACGTGAAAGTGGCCATATAGTATGTTTCACTCTATTCCCTCTGGTTGTAGTGTCTGCCTCCTCTCTCTGTCCGGTGGCGAACACCCTCGGGACTGCCTGCCTCCATTAGGGCTCCAGCTGGAGACAGTAGCAGCCGCCCACACTTGTGCTACTGTTCTGCCTCGGGCCAGGCCTTGTGCTAAGAGCTTCCATATTGGCAGCATCTCTTCCCTGACCCCCTCCCCAGTGATAAATGTCCAAGAGCTCACTAGGTAACGCCAAATTTCTCATCATTAATCCCGGCCATTATGAGGGAGTTTCCCCGACATTGATCGCTCCCCAGTTCAGCCCGGCTGACGTTACAGCACCCTCTGGGGTGTGGAGGGGAGGTGTGAGTGTGTGTGTGTGTGTGTGTGGGGGGGGGGTTCATTGGAGAAGCGAGATGGGATCCGGCCAGGATAGCCAGTCAAGCGGCAGGGTGGTGGCGCGAGGATAAGCACAGATGTTAGCGAGCGTAGGCTGACCGCGCAAGCTAATCATAATCATGTGTGTTTTAAAGGACACATACAAACACTCAATGCACACACACACACACACAGCTGTGGTGAAATAAACATGTCTCTGCTGGGAAACGCGCGGCCAGATGTCCAGGTGTTTGCTGACGGTGTGTATGTGAATGCAAAGCCTGAATTAAATTCACTGTTGCCGCAGCAAAGAGCTCTGCTCTTCCTTACACGTGCAAGAACGTGCACACACACTCCAGCACGCACACACAAGCATGCGCGTCTCAAGCATGCGTGTCAGAAGAAGAAGGCTCGCCTATTGTCTTAATTCCATTCTCCACTTTATCCCGGTATGTTCTTCTCTATCTGGAGATTGTGTGCAGAGCCTATATCTACCAGGTGAGGAGGAGACCGTGGCAGTGTGTTATGTCTCGCTGGGGAGATTTCCCTTTAGCAAATGATATCAAATGGAGGAGCAGAGAGTCTGTCAGCTGTGAAATTACTGGCCAACTGGGGGCCTGTCTTTTTCCCCCCTCGCTGCAGGGGGAGCCCAGGAGATTCTTAAGGAGTTGTGAGGGGGTTTGTATGTATTCGTCTCAGCAGGGGTTCTGCGTCCACCGCTGCTCTTTGAAGGCGGGGTGGTGGGGTGGGGGGTGGGGGGGGTGGGGTTGGGTGTTTCATCAAATCTAAATGTACGTCCATTTCATCTGATGGGAGCAGGCGCGCTTGCCCTTGGACCCGTGGGGAGGACAGGAGACGCCGTATCTCAGCTGGGGTCACTTCGCTTTGATCCCCCCTCCCACACACACACACACACACTCTTCTTCCCCTCCCTCGACACACAGAGGATCGCATAATGATCGCCGCTATTGGAATAAGCACTGCTGCTGACCGCCAGGCGCTAGCGTTAGCTATTAGCTCGTCCGGTACCCCGCTCCAATCTCTCACACTTACAGTACGTCCTCCTGCACCATTAAGCCACAATGTGATACGGAAACGATGATGTTAGGATTGGTGCTCTAATAGAGTGGCGTCAGGTGTGCAACGCTCTGTCTTTCTGTGGCAGAGAGAGAGAGAGAGAGAGAGAGGAGGGGGGGGGGAGAGAGGGGGGGGGGGGAGAGAGGAGTGGGGAACAGCGGCTGGATGTGATGCTTGGTGGCGGTGGGCTCTGAGTCGCGTGTGGAGGGCTGGGTGTGGGGGTCAGATGGACGAGGTAATTACCCAGATCACTGAGCATGAAGGTGGGGCTACGGACCGCTGTCATCTCTGGGCTAACACCTGGAGGCTAAAGCCCCATCAACAGCTGGTTGATTACACACACACACGCGCACAGTCCTTCTCACCTGTGTTAAATAGGACAGAGGCCAATGTTACTATAGTGACAGCACTATAATATGCATACTTATGGGAACCTGAAATACACATCGGTTCTATACTAACGTTCAAACATTCAAGTAATATGTTTCTGTCCTATATTTCATGTTGGGTGGAGATGTTTGTTGGGTTGCAGTTATCCCAGTTTAGTTTTGGTATTGTGGCTTATTGTGTTGTGGGTTCTCTGCTATGTTACGCCAGTTACATGCTGGATGCGTAGTTTCCCTTACACTGCATAGTTTTTTACGCAACCACAATGCAACACTCTACGTGACAACTCCTTCTGATAACAGTTTGTATCCATGGTGATGCTAGCAGGTCCCATGTCAGGTCCTAGTAAGTTAACATAATAAAACCTGAATGAAAAAGTCTCCAGGAGAAATGTTATTTAGTGATATAGTAAAAGTACAAATTTTGACAATTAAATAAACCACAGCTTTATTTTAGGTACAGCCAGGTCACGTTTATGCATGCATTTTTAATGCAAGCATTTTTACTGCATGCGTTTTTACTGCATGGGTTGTATTTTTTCAATGACTTTCACTTGACGCAACTGCATATGCACCGCTGCGCTCCATAGGAATTAATGAAATTCCTGTATAAGGGTACGCTACTACGCATCCAGTATGTAAGTTAAGTCTTACATGGTCACCTGTAGACTGCAATCTCCTTCTCGTTCTGTAGGAACCCCTGTCTGTCTGCCGTTCCCTCCTATGTGCAGAATAAAGATGTTCATGGAGGCACAGGTCCTACTGTGCGAGTTATTACTCCACTCCTTCCCTAATGGACACAAATTTAATTATCAGCTAATTTGCTATGCGGTCTCTAGTGACATCAAGTTGCCCATAGTGTCGGCTCCCATTAACCGCTGTGCTCCGTGACTCCTGTATTCAGCCATGAGGAGGGAATTGTATGGGGCTAGTGGACATTTTAGGCTGTGGTACTATTCTGTAACACTGAAACGCATGTTGTAGTTCTATTTTTAGCGCACAGTGTAAACTATGCCTTCTCGTAAAGGAGAGAGAGAGAAAGACGGAAAACGAGACATTTGTGTCATTTGCATAATCTAATTGTGTCCCGCTTATTGTGTTCTGTGATGATTGCATTATTAGACAAGTTATTTGTCTGCCGGTTGCCGCTGTGTTCTGACAACATCCAACAGCGGTGAGCACCCCCTCCATTTAATATGTCCGTCGACTGTCGAGAGCACTAAGACAATGTGTTGTGATTGGTCGTCTTCAGCACTGAAAGCAGAATGATTTCCATTTGCCCATGTGAAATGTTCAGACATCTGGCATGGTTTCACTGGCTAGCATTTGACTCCTGCTTTTTGTTTTCTACTAAAAACACATTTTTATCTCCAGGAGTGCTTCTTACAATACCTCAATGTCAAAATACTATCTGCCTAATTTAATATTTTGGATGTGTGTGTGCAAATCTGATGACAAGATAGTTTTACCTTCTAGTTTTGTGTGTTAATACTGTATATTTATGAGTGCGTGCGTGTGTTTGTATGTGTGTGTGTGTGTATGCTAGTGCCAGCCTTTATTTATGCGTGTGCGTGCATTTATGCCTGTGCTCTGGTGGAAGAGGGGGTGTATGTTGTGTGTCAGAGCTGCAGGCCAAGGAGAGAGACAGGGGAGGGAGCACATCAAAAATATATGATCATCATCCCAGCACATTTCACACACAGTGGCCTAATTGGAGGAGGGGGCCCCCTCCTTGCCTGTGTACAGCGAGGCCTTGGGAGAAAAGTGATGGCGTACAGCCCGGCTTTGTTAGGCCTTTGTTTTATCTTCCTCACCCAGACGATGTGCTCCGGTTCTGCTTTGCTGCACCGCCAAGAGGATGAAAGACGTTGTCGGTCTATAACAAAATAGTGTTTCGCACGCCAACACATTGCATTGTTATACAAACGGTCTGAGTTTGACACAGACGTTCAATGAGTCAATATGTGTTTCAGTACATTCGGGAGGCTGCATATTTTCAGCTGAGAACCGTGGTGTCAGGGTCTTCAATGTGACAATGTGAGTTTGGCCTGAGGCTCTTTCAAAAGGCGTGTAAACATGTGGGTCGGGTGTGAAGAGTCGCTCAACACCGCCTCTTCTATCTTTGCTATTAGAGGCAGCGCAGCTGTTTTTCCATGCATGCTTCGCCTGGAAAAACAATGTCTTATCAGCCCGTGAATCCTCACTGGCCAAATCAATTAAGAGTCTGTGAATATCCATGGATCTGTTGTGTGAAAGCGTCAACATCCTCCCAGCGCCTCCTGAGAACAGCCAAATTAATAACTCTAAGTGGATAATGCCCTTGCTCCTATCAACATCAAAATTGAATTCCTGCATGTGGCTGAAATACAGCCAGGGTAAGCTAGTATTAGTCCACAGAGAGGGCTTTTTTGCAGTGATAGGTGATCCCTCAATATTGCTGTGCATGTTGAAATTCAAAATGCTAATTATAAACACTAGCTAATCAGTCTGGGTTGGGGAGCGGTATTGGGGGCTTCTTGAAGTCATTTTTAGTCCATCCAGAAAAGCTGTATTCAGCATGCCCCACTGTTGCGGTATAGGCATATAGAGATAAGATAAGATACTTTTATAAATGGGTCAAATAGCCTTCACTTCCCATGCGTTGAGAACTGGCTATTCTCAGGAAGAGATGTAGGAATGTTTCATAATGCATACTGTAGCAGCTATAGGAGCCCACAGATACACCATATGATGGTATTCTCTGTAAACAGAATGCTGCATATGAATACATACAGAAACTGTAGGCAGCAACATGAAATAGTGGTACCGGCTGCATCCTGGTTTGTTTGTAGCACGATTGTAGTCATCAGGCGGAACACATTTATTAGCATTATTATGTGGATATCTAAGACTATCCAAACTCAAGTAGACCATCTGAGTGACGAGCGGACAAAAAAGGAATGTCTTGACCGGGATATCCTGGCTTCACTGGAACCCTGAAAATATCCCAAAGATATGTTCATCATTGTCACGTCATGTACTGTAACATCACTACTGTATGTAAGTGATGGTGACATTGATTGAGATCTCAGTGATGGCCGCTGCATTAATTATTGTAGGTCAAGTATGATGCAAGGACGAGCACCGTTCCAAGGGTTCTTGAGATGACACACCAGGGCTGGTCGTGACTTAAGGGATAAGTAGTGCCACGAGTGGTCAGGAAACACAAGAGGCCCTTCACATTCAGTTGCATTTACAAAGTACAGGTTTGGGGAAGACATTGGTTAAGATTGCATATGTCAATAGTCTCAAGTGTTGTTCCCACCTCTCCTCATCCCAGGGCATGGGGTTTCCGGGCACTTCACAAGGACTTAATGCCTTGGTCTACACCCCATAAACTCTGCTGATCATTGACCTTGGCTGCTTCCGACATGTTTCCTGATTACTGCTTTTCCTCTTCTTCTGCCACCTCGTCCCCCCTTCGCCTTTGAGTCTCTCACTACCTTTGTTTTCTGTGTGTGCTTCTTGTCATCTCTTCCATAATCTCTGTGTTCTCTGGGCCTCTGAGTGGCTGCTCAGCGTAAGTAGTTCTCCAGCATGTCAATGGCGATGGCCCTTGAATCTGGCACAGAAGAAGAAACAAGCGGTGTTTCACCTCTAACAAGCTGCAGGGCAGGCAGAATAGGTACTGCCCTCTCTCCCACAATGTCAAAAGAAAGCACTCCGGAATGGCAAATAGTGCTGGTGGCAAAGAAGCTACTGCAGTTTACGGATGACTCACTGTCAAATATCTTTTTTTAAATATTTTAAATTTGAGCTACCATGGTGTGCTTTGTTATTGTTCTAGGAAATCTGACCCATGAAATTAAAATAGAAATTTGACAATAAAGACATTGTTTACTATTAGCTCCAAATAACGGCACGTCTCTTAGTCCGGAAAATTTCAGTTTCTACCAACACATCACTTCCCATCATAGTCCTCTTTAAATGTGTGCTATACACATATTTTATTATGTAATGATATAGTGCCATAATTGTGTCGTTAGCAGAGAATGACATCACCCTCCCTCTGTGTGTGTTGTAATCGGAGCTCCTATTTCCATAGTGGTCCATCTGTATGCATATGTTAGTCTAATGTAAGGTAAAGATGCTTACTGCATACTGTGTGTGTGTGTGTGTGGCCCATGGGGCATGTCATTTGCTCTGTAATGTTGGTGCACTTAGTCTGCCATCTAGTGGCAGAAAGTCATATGGAACTACTTTATAAGAAGGCTTTTAGGCAGAGGTTAAGAAAGCATTGTCCTACCCCGGGCATGCAGTCACAGCAGTTAGAGGTGTTATTAGGGGCCCATGCTGATCTGATAGAAGGGGAGATGGGGTCAGGTAATCCACTGGCCTAGCCACAATCACTCCTTCATGCTAGACCGCCTTCCAATAAATAAGAAATGTCGTGTCCCTCCCTCACGATGCAATATTAACCTGATGTTCCCCGTGGAGAGAGCAGGGGCTCTCCTAGCTGAGAGGTGCAGGCAGGAAGGCCCGCGGGCCCCAGCACTAATGGAGCCCACACGTGCACAGTGTTTGAGGATTACGCCCAAGCTCATCTAGGGGGAATACCAGATGGGGGGTGAAGTGAAGGCATCTCAGCCTCATTCGAGGGGGTGGGGGGTTGATCATCATGTGGAATGGGAGATGTTGAATCCTGTGGACATACATAGGGATTAATGAATTGTCTATGTTTTATGCACTGCAATGTTACTTACTATAATTAAACACGTCCAATAGGAAGGCCAGCATTGTCTGTAAAGGAGGAAGAGAAAGCATTGTTAATGTCCACATATTACATCTGTGCTATTGCGTAGGGCTGAGGAGAAGACAGTGAGATGGATCTGGGGTGTTTTTCATGCGCATGCCTTGTGGTGCTGGCAGCTGCTTCATGCTCTGTGGATCACTGACACTTTTTCTACCATCAATTTCACATTTTCTCTGGGAGGGAAATAACAATGCATATAGCCAGCCTAGAAAATGATATTTGAATTGAATTTGAATTTCAGTGTGCAGTGTTTATAGTTGTCTAGTAAGCTATTGTTTGCATTTGCACAAATACTGGACATTCTCAATGGAAATACTGGTGCGGTCCTTCGGTTGATTAAAATCTTTTTTGTAATTATATGAGATCAAATATTATGCCGGAGGCAGAAAGTGTAATTGCTAATGGCAGGCTTTAGAATGGCCTGATTCTGGAAATGAGAATGAGGGAGAGAGAGCGTAAATTCGAGTCTTTATCTTTGGCTTTCATTAATGCAGCTTTAATGGAAAAGTTGCTGAGAGAGGAATGTTAATTATCACTTCATTGGTTTCTTGTCCCCCCCCAACCACGCTGAAAGCTAAGAATGAATCGCGCCAGAACAAAGATGATACACACTCATTGCAAGGCAGCGCTATTTTCTCATAACATAACATTCTCGGGTCACTGAGGGACCGCTTTTCTTGCCGCATGTTAATGTCAAAAAAGATGCTAACAAGTGCTAACATGTGCATGCTACCATTTACTGTAGTACAGTACAAAACATCGAAAAGACCTTTCTTGCCATAGACATTTAGTGAATTCACTTGGTTTGTGCAGAAAGACTGCATTATCCGTGCATGTGTATTACACTGTAATGTATGTAGTTATCTATAGTATAGTATAGCATCTATAGTCCTTATCTATAGTGGAATGTAGATGTGCTTGTGAATGTGAAATGCCTGGGCTATTGTTCACTGTGTGGGACCCATCTAATTTACAGGGTCTCTCCGCCCCTCTCGGTCACTAATGGATGGGGTGGGGGGGGGTCGTCTTTGACTGAGGAAGGGAGAGAGGGGTTGTTGAGATAAGCTGGATGATTGCCCCTTGAAGGACCCTATTTTGCCCACACTCACCCGGCCTCATTCTGTAACTTATCCTTTCCAGTAACCCCCCCACCCCACCCACCACAGAAATTAAAAGCCCACCCTTTCTATAGACTGTTGAGTCAGTCATGGCGTCTATAGATTGACACACAGGTGCGATATTCCTGCAGGGATCTGTTCCAAATGAGGTGGATATTTGGAAGGCGTGATGGAGGTACAGTTGTGTGTGTGTGTGTGTGTGTGTGTGTGTGCGTGCGTGAATGCGTGTGTGTGTGTGTGCACGCGTGTGTGTGTATGTGTGTGCGTATGTGCAAGTGTGTTTATATGTGTATGCACGTCTGCTTGTAGGTGTGCATCAGTGTGCGTGTGTGTGTACGTGCATGTGTGTGTATGGTGGAGGGGGTTGTGCGAACACATCATTACTATTGCCTGTAGCTGCAGGGCTCGTCATAGTGAAGGCAGCCAGATTGAAGGGACTAATGGGGGCCGGGGCGATGCGATGCGGAGTAATTTAGTGCGGTATGTGTGTGTGTGTGGGGGGTGGGGGGTGAGGAACCTTAATCCGCACTATAAAAAAAAAGATATAGCATTTCACCTCTGTGTGTGTGTGTGTGTGTGTGTGCGCGCGCGAGCATCGACACGTGCAGGGCAGGTACTCAGCTGAGAGAATGATGGAGGTCACGCCAGCCTCCGGGCTAGACAGTTCCTCTCTGTGCTGCTGTATGCATCAGCTCAGAGCAGAGGACGGTGTGTTGCCTTCGGCTTCCGTCTTTGACACCAGACGTGTGAATTGTCCAGCCACAGTGTGGAGATCTTCTCTATCTGCGGAGGAACATTGGAGGGGTGTGGTCTGTGTGACGGTAGTCTCACAGACCACAGAGCAAGCCTTTACTTGTGTAAAGTATGGCACACACTCAGCGCTGGCAAACTATGTCAAGACTGGAGAGGTTCTTTGATTGACATGCATGTACGACCAACAGCATAGCTAAATTACCAAATCAGTCGTTACATTTATACTGGAGGAATATGTTGGGAAACATCTACACAAGGCTGGCTGTTTGCAGCTCTTATAAATCTTAACCAGTAACCATTAGTAGGCTATGGTTACTGCTTAAACGGAAAGACGTGTAAGTACGTGAATCGCTGCATTAGCATTAGCACTAGAGTCTTCTGAGTGACAATGCTAACAGCCAATGAAAATCCACTACCACACATGTCCTGATAGTGCTGGCATGTATACAGGGGTCTACTGTATGTATCAGCTGTTCAGCATGAGTCGCTTACTATATGTGACGTAGTGCTGATGGAGAAATGGGAGTCTATGAGGATTGACTCCCTTTTGGAAGCAACCTCAAGTGGTCATTCGAGGAAAAGCAGATTTTGTCTCTTTGTTGGATTAATTTCTCAGCAAGCGGAGGTTCCTGCTTGGCTGAGACACCGTCAATTCAGAACACTGTCAGTCAGGTGTGTCTGGCAGGTGGAAGGAGAGGGGCCATCTAAGATGCTCACAGCACATCACATGGTGGCTTAAGTGATGTAGTCTGCCCACACTGACTGAATAACCCGACTTTATTATTAATATATTTGCTCTGCTCTTTGCAAGGCTGACCTGTCTCTTAACTTATTTATAGAGCAAGACGGAGATGTTCTGCCGCACTGGCGAGAGGAAGGATCAAGAAACAATGGTTCCATCCAGATAGCTTTAGGCAGGGCTGTGTGATAAGAGCTGATGGAATCATTGTTTGAATCCGAAGGACACAGAGGATGCTGTCTGAAAGTGTTAGAATCTATTTAATTTGAGCTCTGGGATCAAAAGCAAGCCTCTGGGCTGCTCAGTATTTTTAGTGTTGCCTCTAAAGCCATCAGTCATTTCCAACTCTGATTAACTTATGGAAATCACAAGCTATTTTTGAGGTGTTAATTCTCATTAGACTACAGCTGTGTAGACAGTGACTGATGCATTTTCATGGTAGATTGAATTGATATTCATTTTGCGCAGCAGCTATTGATTTGTTTTAATGTATGGCGTATGCAGGCCCGCTTCTACAATGCAATCTGTGGAGTGTTTACATTGCCTCTGCACACTCGTGACGCGACCCGCGCCACATGAACTAGGCTTCACACTAATACTGTAGCTATACAGAGAGAGGTGTTGGCACGAGCTCCGGCTAAGACACAACACAGTTCATAGTACAATGGAGCAATGTACAGCCTGCACTACAAGCTATATTTGATATATATATATATATATATATATATTTGATCTGATAATGTACTCACCTAGACTTTGTATATATCCACCACTTACTCCACCGTTCGATAACTGTCCAAAATAACTAACTTAACTAACTTTCCATTATGTCACTGTATGTTAGCAGGGGCTTGTTGGGACATGAAAATAACTGCTGCAGTCTGATTGACAATTTAATTGAACGAATAAGAGCTCTGCTAAATCTTCAATAGCCAATGGCAGTTTGTGTTGAAGCTACACCCCATCTATATTCTTTCAGACCAAGTTGCACTTGTCAGAGATGTTGATTAGTGTGTAGGCTTAACCAGTGGAAAATCGAACATACAGATTTAAATTTTTTAAGGAGAAAATTCTGATACGCATGCAAAAAGCTAAAAATAGAATATCCAAATCCCAAAATGAAGACTTGACATACATACACATCAAACGAATATCCAAATAGTCAACTATTCTGGATATTCTATAGCCCTACTAGACACAGAGAAGTGTGTTCGTATTTATAGAGGCGGGGTGCGAGGATTAGCCTAGCGCGGCCTGCCCGTCTCTGACCCAGGGTGTTTGTTCAGAGGGAGATTAGTTGTGATTGGAGGAGAGATGTTGACGCTCCTTGTGATGCCATCACGCTCTTCACACCTCACCGACACTCCCCTGGGACCGTTGCCACACAGATAGCAGCTGTGTGTGTGTGTGTGTGTCTGCATGCAGCAGGTGTTAAGTGTGTGTAGCAATAGCACCGATATCACAACGTCAACAATGCTACACCAAATACAGTGAAATACATCTAAACAGCTTCCTATTACAGGCCTTGATGGCAGTACACCTACATATCCCCCATAGTTGTATTATCTTCTCTTTCATGTTGATGTCTCAAACTAGAACTGTGCCATGTTGTCCATACAGTACCGGTACAATTCCATCCTATGGTAAAATGGTCATATCACAATATTGTTCTATATAGTCTATATCAGGGCTATTCAATTCCAGTCCTGGAGGGCCGCTGCCCTGCATGTTTTAGGTATCTCCCTGCTCCAACACACCTGATTCTAATGAATTCGTATTTTGAAGCCTGATAACAACCCAGTCATTAGAATCAGGTGTGTTGGAGCAGGGAGACAACTAAAACATGCAGGG
>JAODUH010002563.1:0-11943 GCA_027564835.1 Typhlichthys subterraneus | reverse complement strand
TTTTTTTTTTTTTGGTTTGTTTTTGGTCCCCCCCCCCCCCCCCCCCCCCCACGCCTGGGAGGACCAACTAACCTTTCTCCCAATTTTCCCCTCCCATTTTTTCCAGAGAAAAAAAATGACCTGTATTTAAAATGCATCTTATATTCATGAATAATGATAAAATAAAAGTCTAATATCTGTATCAGACTGAATATCGGCAATCAGTATCGGCCAGAAAATAATCAGATTGGTGCATCACTAATTTCCAGGCACATTTGGAAATGGGATTAATTATGTTGTTATCTAGTGTTGCATAGTATCTACAGATTACAATATTATAGGTCTACATGACTCCAGGGCTCATTCATAGAGTCTACAATGACTGTACTTAAACTCTGAAAGAGTGACTGAACAATTTTCACTAATGGGTTCCCTAGTTCATAGTAAGCGAGTCTGTTTGCAGGCTCCCTATGTCTAGTAGACTTTCTTAAATATTCTCCTTCCCGGTCATTGTGATCTCCAATGTCTGCATCTTCTTCTGTTTGTGCAGCATCAGGTACAGTATATCGATCGGCATTTGGTTTCGGTTTCAGGTTGATCTACATCAGTGTTCATATCAGGTAGGTCATTCTCCTAATTGCTCTTATCAGGTAAGGCACTTGACAGGTCCAAGACATTCTGCTCAGGTGAGTCGTTTCCAGCAGGACTCTTTTCAGGTAGGATATTCTCATTTAGTAAATTTTGATTAGAATTCGCACTGGAACATCCTCAGGGAAAACTTTGGCTACCTCTAGAGGGCTTTGCTCAACAATGGGCGCTGGGAGGATTTGATACTCAGTATTTGCTGTGCTAAATTCAACAGCTTCAGGAGCACCATCAAATATTGAGGTCTCTACCACTAGGTTTCTATGACCATAACCGTAAGTAGGGTAAAAATCGTCAGAATCAGTGTCTTGTCTCTCAAGCTCATCCGAGCTCCCGCCTTTTGGGCTTTGACGAGTTCTTGGTCTGGGTCTCGTTTTTGTAGGTGTTCCGACTGTAACTGGGGTTATGGGAAGGAAATCACATGGCAGTAACCGGTCTTGATGAAGGGTTCGAAGTGGACCAGCTTTGGCATCAGGCCTCACAATATAGACTGGAATGTTTCCGGACTGTCCCACTACAACATATACATCTGATTCCCACCTGTCTGCCAAATTATGTTTTCCTCTAAGGCGTACATTTCGCACTAAAACTCTGTCACCTTCTTCCAACGTGGAATCGACAAAATGCTTGTCAAATCTTGCTTTGTTGCGGCCAGCAACTTTCTCTGAATTCTCTTTTGTTACTCTGTAGCTTGCTTCAAGGTGAGATTTCAAGTTACGAACATATTGAGAGTGTGAGCCTTGCTGGTGGTTGACCGGTAGGCCAAAGGCTAAATCTACTGGCAACCTCGGTTGTCGTCCGAACATCAGCTCCTACGGTGTAAAACCATACAGTTATAAGCATGTACTAAAGGCTTAACATGCTCTCGCCAGCGGCTCTTCTTCTGATTCTCTAGAGTACCTAGCATATTTAACAGGGTCCTGTTAAAACGCTCTACAGGGCTCCATCTTGGATGATAAGGAGTTGTCCGAATTTTTTTGGATGCCAGCTACCTCGCACAATTCTTTTATGGTGTGAGACTCAAAATCTGGACCCTGATCGCTGTGGAGCCTCTCCGGAATACCATAGTGGACAAGGAAGTGGTCCCGTAGACATTTGGCAACAGTTCGGGCCTTTTGGTTTGAGGTGGGAATGGCTACTTTATACTTTGTAAAGTGATCTGTGATCACCAGGATATCTATAGTGTTGCTGGAATCCGGCTCCAAAGTAAGGAAGTCCATGCACACAAGCTCGAGAGGTCGAGTGACTCGGATGCTCAAAAGTGGTACCACTTTTTCTGGCGAGACTTTACGTCGTATGCAGTGGTTGCAAGTTTTGATTTTATCTCGACCTCAGCTGACATTTTGGGCCAATAGAATTGTTTTCGAACAAGGTCTAGTGTTTGCTCTACACCCATGTGGCCCATGTCATCATGTAAGCTATTCAGCACCAGGGGCCTCAGGTCTTCAGGTAGCACAAGCTTGTAATAAGTTTGTGCACCTTCTTGTCTCTTTTGATACAAGACACCATTTAGGACTTCTAGCCTGTTTCACTCCCTCAGAAAGTTCTTCTCTGATGGATGGTGGAGGTTTTTCTCCCGACGCCACTAGGTTGAGTACTTCACGAATACAACCATCAGCTCTCTGCTTGCTTCTCAATTCAGCTGTTGGTAATAACAGGTAAGCCACCGAACTGATCCTCATCTTCATAGCTGTCTGGGAGTACCTTTGGATGGCAAGTGATACAACAAAGGTGGTACTAGGTGATGCTTCCCTGGAATAATTGATCACTTGATGTACTAAATGCTTCTCACAGACGGCTTTAATTGTGCTTTCATTCAGATTCTCATGTTCAAATTCCAAAAGGTGTCATTGTGTAAACTGTTGGATCCTCTCAAGATCTTTTTGGGATGGTGCATCATCAGGAAGACTGCTGTGTGGGTGCCTGGAAAGCCCATCTGCATCCTGATTGCATTTCCCAGCCCTGTACTGTAGCAGGAAGTCAAACGTCGACAAAGCAGCCAACCATCTGTAGCTCGTGGCGTCAAGCTTTGCAGAGGTAAGGATGTATGTTAACGGGTTACTATCAGTAACAGCAAGAAATGGGCGGCCGTAAAGGTAATCTTGACATTTTTCAGTTACTGCCCATTTAAGGGCAAGGAACTCTAATTTATGGGCAGGGTACTTGGTTTCGCATTTTGACAGACCACGACTTGCATAAGCAACAACTCGCTTCTGTCCTTGTTGTTCCTGGTAGAGGGCGGCACCGAGACCTGAGGTACTCGCATCAGTGTGTAAGATGTAGGGCAGCTTGGGGTCAGCAAACCCAAAGATGGGGGCAGTTGTCAAATTTTCAATTAGTGTCGAACGCTGTCTGGCAAGCAGTAGTTCACCTACAACCGAAAGGGTCTCTCGGGTTGTGGTATTTATCAACGTTCGCTGTGTTTTTTTTTTTTTTTAGGGGTGGATATCCAGCAGTAAGTGCGTTTCACAAGTTTAGAATAATATTTGACAAATCTACGGTAATAACCGCAGAATCCCAGGAAGGTTCTTGGCTCTTTCATGTTTTTTGGTTTTGGCCAGGTTTTTAGTGCCGCTATCTTCTCAGAATCTGTTTCAATGCCCTTCTCAGACACAATGTGGCCTAAGTATTTCACCGAAGTAAACTTGCATTTCTCTGGTGATAGCTTAAGGCCATATTCCTTCAATTGGTTGAGCACCCGCATCAACCTTTCCTTATGTTCTTCCAATGTTGAAGAAAAAACAATTAGATCATCCAGGAACACTAGGGCCTTCTTCAAATTCAACTCCTCCATACACCGTTCCATGAGCCTCTGGAATGTGCTAGGAGCGTTTGTTATGCCTTGAGGCATCCTGTTGAACTCGATCAACCATACTGGGCAAACGAAAGCCGCTTTGTGCTTGTCCTTTTTCTCCATTTCAATCTGGTAGAAACCTGATTTAAGATCTAGCACAGAGAACAATTTGGACCCACTCAATGCCGAGAAGGACTCTTCCATATTTGGTAAGGCGTATGAATCTTTCACTGTTTGGTTCAGTTGTCAATGTTCAGTTTCCTATAGTCTATGCAGAGTCTGACATCACCATTATTTTTTCTGACTACTACAATCGGCGAGGAAAAAGGTGATTCAGATTTGCGTATGACTTCTGCATCAAGAAGCTGCTATAAATTGTTACGTACAGCTTCTATGTCTTGAGGGTGTATAGGTCTTGCCCTGTATTTGAAGGGTGTCTCGTCACTGAGTTTTATGTGATGTTTTGTCAGTGCGGCCAAAGTCGAGATCATGCTGTGCAAAAACCTCAGGCATGGAGCTCAATTTTTCAGTTACTCTCTTTCCACTCGCTGGCCACTGGAGAATTTCCAAAGTCAAGCTTGAGTTTTGATTTGTGGTCAGGTTTTGTTGGAGAATCTGAGCCAAGAGGTCTGATGGATTGGATACTCTTTGTTTCAAGTATCTCTGCTATCACAGCTTTTGGAGGCAGGGTGATATCATGGTCTGATTCATTCTTGAGAATGACTGGTATGCAGCGTGGTAACTTAGGTGGTAAGCTTGCTAAACCATCTGTAACCAGTATACCACCTGGCAAGAAGACTGAATTTGGAGACTTTACCATCACCCATTTCCCGACATTTGGTGTTCTACAACTCACTGATCCTTCCAGGACTCTGGTCTGACCAGCAGCAATAGTTTCAGAGTTTCTCAGTCTTATTTCTCCTACACTGAAATCAGATAGTCTTTTCCTGACATTAAGGGTCTTTAGGTCAACTTTGTAGCCATAAGGCAATGACTGATGGTTCTGAGATACAATATCTGCATACTGCTCATAGAGAACATCCAATGTGTTGGTGCCTATCAACACTGAAGATAGAGTGGAGCTCATATCAGGTACTATCAAAGCTAGTGTTGGCATCTCAATGTCTACTCCATGTGAGCACTTAGGGAACTTGATTGTGGCTTCAACATAGCCAAGATAAGGTACATCCTGGCCATTATCTCCCTCCACTTCAAGCAAGTTGTTCAATTAATTGATAGGTAGATGAGACAAGTTTTCTTGGTAGAAGGAATTTTGGATTGTTGTTACTTGGAAGCCTGTGTCCAACAAGCAGTTGCAGTTTTTGTCATCAATGGTCACCTGTGCCGTGCGTGCACTTAGCTCCAACCAGTCCCTTTGGCAGGGTCACTAACTGAGTTTTGGTATGTGAGCACATTTTGAAAGTGCGCCACTTCTGTTTGGGACACTTTGTCTGTGTTCCAGTCCCTGTTCACCCCCCAACAGGAACCGACTCTAGTTGAAATGATCAGACTTTGGAGTTACATTTTTTATATCACATTCTTCTTGCTTTTCTCTTAGCTGTTTCCTTTTTATGGCTACCAGGGTGGAGTTTGGCTCACTATCACACTGCGGTTTGATATGTCAATCATCTCGGCACCTAAAACAATACCAGGGTCTTGGTCTATTGCTTGTACTCTTTACATCTCGGCGGTGAAACTGCATTTTTGTGAGGTGGAATTGTCAGCTGGAGGCTTTGTGATAGCTGCCTTGGAACCTACTGCTTTTGCAACTGGCTTAGTTAGACTCTTTCGGTTGTCATTCTGTGCGATTCGTGTGAGTTGGGATTGTAAATCAGCTATTTGTCTTTTTAAATCTTGAATTTCCGACTTGGAATCAGGAGTTGATCGCGATGTGGTGGATTCTCCATCACATTGCACACAAATGCCTTGATAATGGGATGACACTTTCGTTTTCGAAACATTGAAATACTGTTTCGTGCGGGTCTTAAAAGTTGCCGGTCAAAGTCACTTGCATATACACCTCCCCTCCTGAAGGTGGTGTTTAGCATCACTTTCAGCCGTTGGAGATAAGCCGAGGGTCTCTCACCATTATCTTGCATAGTGTTAAGGTACTTTCCGAAAAGGTAATCGCCATCTTCTACAGTACCATAGGCAGAGTCTAGGATCTCTACGGTACGCATTTGGAGGACATTGAGATGTCAGATGTTTCACTATATCAATAGCGGGTGATGAAAGGCTTTCAAGGATTTTCCGTGACTTGTGTAGATCCGACTGTTTAGTGTCTTTAAGAAAAAGTTCCACATCAGATCGCCATGTTTCATAATCCACCTCATTGTTGGGATGGGGGCAACATCCAGAGAAGGTCTGAGTCCAGGTGTGTGTGTACCTGCATAGCCGAGTCCTCATTTCTTACTATATGCTCAACTATTACCTTCTGTACTTCAGTTCAGATAGATTGGTATCAAGATGTTTCAAAGCAGACTGGTTTTCCTTTGATGCCAATAATGAAGACTCATTACATTCTGGCTGAGCGCATTGCTCTGGAACTGTACTGCATAGAGGGCTAACCTGTGCAGTAGTCTCTGGAACATGCTGCTCTGTAATATCAGGTGAGTTCAGTCCAATATCGTTACTTCGGGTCTCTGAGTTATCCAGGTAAACGGCTTCACTGATGGTTGAGAGTTCCTCTCTGAGGACAGCTGCAAAGTCTTTTCCAGTATGTTTGGCAATCTCCATTAATTCTGAGAGGTAAGACTGTGTTGCTGTATTACTAGCTACAGGTGTGTAGGCACTTACTAAGGCCTTAATGTAGTAACTGGTATCAGGATCAGCCTTACTGTAAAATCTGTGTGGCAACCAGGATGATAATGATTGTACTGCTGTGCCATATGTATACTCTACAATAACCTTTTTATCTGAGTCCCCCTCAGAATATTCTACTGGAATTGACCTTTTAATGAAGCCATACTGATTAAGGAATTCATACAGCTCTTCATCAGTTTCCGTACTGGTTACACCACTAACTATAATCTAGTTGGGTATTTTTACACTTTTTGATCGGACTATTTCCATTTCTAGGCTATTCATTGTTAAAAGTAATGGTCTCTGGTCTCTAGATTGATATGAACCACTCCTGGCTGGCTCGCCAATTTTATGTAGCACCCGTGTCACTATAGTAGACAACTATAAGCTAATGGACCAGTTCTAGGTTCGAAAAGAGTGGTTGAGCTAAATAAATGGACTAGAGACCATAGATTAGAATGAACAAGCCGGCAATTTACTAATATTAAAATATATCACAGTACACATAATATTTACAATTAGTTGAAGGCACATAGATCACGCTTTAACCTCTATTGTTCCTTAATCCCCAATCTTATTTAGAATAGGTTGGTTAAATTGAGTTTGTTTGTTTTATCAACTAAGACTAAATATTATTTAATATTTGAGCATACAATAAGACCGGCCTGTATTTTTTCTAGATTAATTTCCTTTATTTAATGGGTTAAAACTATAAATTTTCTAAGTTATTTCCCATTTAAATATATATATTTCTAGTCTGTTTCTTTTAGGGCATTGGTCCCTTTAAGGTTGACCACTTTACCAGAAAAACAATGTATTTCACTATACACCTAAAATAATCTATACAATGTAACATTAACTGCAACAATTAAATCAAAGTTCAATATTACACATACAGAATATTATATTTTTGTTCAGTTCGTGTTTCAGTTCAATTCAGTTCAATCCTCGGCGAATGAGAATGTCCAAAATACTACCACGACAATGGCTGTGCGGTAGCCTATGTTGGGTAAGTCAAACCGTATGCAGGTGATCCAGTCCATTCAATCAATACGTGTAGGTAAGGGTTCCTTGGGTTAGGTTGCCATCTATTGCCCAGTGCGTGCACGCTGTCTCCAACCGTTACACACTCCAGTGAATCCGACTCGTGCAGTGAGTCGTTCCTGGGGAGGGAAAAAAAACCTGGCCTGCACAACAGGCCATATTGAAAATTAATTCTCTATCAATAGTCTTTACATCTTCGCAATTTTCACAACAGTCAAAATAATCACCTTTTATAACTTCACAATAGTCAAAATATAACACTGCTTTACTCTATAAAAGTTAACTATAAATGGCGACGACAAGGGACTTCTCCCCGCCGGCCACTCGTTTTCTTTCCCTGAACTAACATTGCTTCACTAGCTTAGTTAGTAAGAAGATCCCAATTTGAACACAACAAAAACAAAGAAAAACTCACCAAAACCGTCTCTGAAGCACTCTCACTACTTCTACAGCCACAAACTCCGATCTCGTCAGAATAAACTCTTAGTTCACCGAATTAAACAAATATTCTTGACTCAACACAATTTTTCTCCGTTGCTTCTTTTGTTACTGGTCTCACTCCCGCCTCGAGCTACACTAGCTGCAGTGAGAGGTTGGGGGAGGGGCGCATTAAGAGAGAGGTAAAGTTTATTTATTAAACCTGGGTTACGTTACTTTTAAAAGTAAGTTTGTACATTACAAGATTACCGACATTAAAAACGAACTTCTTACGTTACAGCGTTTCCTGGTTATGAAAGTAACTCGCATTATAAATATTAATTTAATCCCCTTTGCGATTCCTTGCGCATGACATGTTGGTTACATACAGTCTACCGGTACTGTCGAAATGGCGCACATGTCTAGCAGTCTTACTTTAGGCTACATACAAATATATCGATCTGATCTGCAGTTATTGCATATAGTCTATGGTCCATAGTCTGATCCGATAACAGACAATTCCATATCCTGTTTACCGTGCTTTATTAATGAACAATTATGATTGATAAGCTCGAATTGTGGGCTCGAAGCACATCCTAACACAGAATCTTGGTATTTGGTTTTCAAATGAACAAAGTTTAATTATTTTAGTTAAACGTAGGCTAAATAGAAACGGAGGGCATCTTACCTGACAGGTGGATCCTGTGCAGACTTTTGGTCGCAAACGATATGACAGCCTTCCTTTCACACATTCAAAATAACGATTTCACGCCATAATTTAAGACTGCCATCTACTAGCGAGCAACACTCTCCTGGGATGTTTAAATCCATTATGCTACATGAGCTTACTTTAGTAGCCTAGATTTTATGTGAAAGTTTATTTTACTCCTATAATGTTTAATGGTGGTTGGCATGCCCATAGAAACTCAACAGCGCCCCCAAGTTGTTTAGTGTAAATATACCAGTATGTGGCCAGATAATGGAGCTGCAGAGACAAATAATTCTGCCTATGTTGACGGAAGAGCCTGTAGTCCACTAAGCAAAATTGTCCACACTGGAACTTTGAGTTAACATGACGCTTAGTTGAGCAACATGCATGAACAACTTAACGATTGTATATTCAAAGAATTTCCCGCAAGCTAGATTTGGGCAAACATTTTACCAACAAACAAAAGACAAATGTAAGGAAAATCGAACTAATAACGGATTATTTGCGAAACTAGCACGTTACGTTAATCGTTACAAAAAAAAACGAATGAGTACTCCAACGTGTTACCCCCAACACTGCTTGTGAATGAGGTTACGCAGTAAACACAACTACTAATTAGAGATAGTGAATAAAATGGTCTAGGAAAGGCCATTGTTTTGCAATGTGAAAATGTATGTACTGAGAAGGGACCATGCCAGTTGAAAATATAAAGGAAATCTGCCTCCAGGGAATAATTGTATTATATTTACATTACTTTATGGTATTTAGCATGTACTTGGCATGTACTATCTTGTTTGTAAAATCCAGTCTCTTATGGTTTTATTGTTGTTTTTTATTTTAGCCTGAAGTTGCTGTGCTCAGTTACATGCAAGTTCACATGCCTGTTATCCCTGAATAAGCTTACACTGGTGTCTTTATTTGCATCTCTGTGGCTGTGCTTATTTGCGCCTGTGTGTTTGTGCGTGAAGGCCGTCCCTGGTGCTGTTCCTTGGCTTGCCCGACACAGATAGGATCAGTGCACAGAAGGGATGGAGCATTTATAGCAGCTTGGGGGGTGGTTGTAGGCTATATGCCACAAGTGGGTTAGCGGCTAATCTGATGTTGAAATTGCTGTATGCGTGCGTGCATGGCTCATTGCACATTTAGCAACGTGTACATTGTTTTAATACTCAGCTAGAGGAAGTAATCATGCAGGCAGGGCTTTCCCTGATGTAGAATTGGGATTTTTTTCTTTTTCTTTTAATGAGCAGGGAGCGGAGCAAGTAGAGAACAACGCAATCAGATGAGAAAAGGAAGCGTGGTTGCTACACAGCCGATCAGAAGTGAGAAGTGAGACTGTTTCGGCACATGATTACCAACTCTGGTGTGTTTGTTTTGTTAAGGTTGAGTGAGATAGCTGCTAGCCAAAGTGATCTGCTCTGCTGTGGTATTTTAAAATTTGGGTGGCAAGGAATGTCAGCAGTTTTTGGTAGGGAATGTTAGGTGTTCCCCCGTTAGCGCCAGCCACTCTGAAACAGCGTTGGTTTGAGAGCAAAACAGAGTTCCTATAACAGGTATTGTGACTGCAATGAGAGCCTTTTCTTCACTTGTTTGTCAGTTGGCTTTGTTTATGCTTGAAGTATTCAATTTCAACGGACCATGTCTTTGAAGCTTGATGGAGGCTGTCCTCCTGTATGTATTTGTTTTATACTCTATGCCAGGGTTCCCCAATCCTGGTCCTAGAGGGCCGCAGCCCTGCATGTGTTAGATGTCTCCCTGCTCCAACACAGCTGATTCAAATTAATTGGTCATTATAACGAGCCATTCATTTGACCTGCATGGGCGTCAAAAATGCACTTCTGCTCTTCCATAGTAGCTAATCAGCTTGGTGCCACCTGTCTGTTGTCCTGCACACTTACTCTATGTGTTGGTCAGGTAATGACCATTGGTTGGTAATGGCTTTACTAACCCCCTTCAGATTATTACCTATGCTGGCTCAGACTGAGCACACATCTGTGGGGTGTTCATCCGCAGCTAGCAAGCTAGCTTGATGTACACTGTGTGACAAGGCAGGCAGGATTAGCCTGTGTGCCGCGGTTGGGGATGAACTGGAAAGGGCTTACACAACAAGGCCCCGGGATAGAGCATGGCTGTGTTTAGGTGCCTGCTGACCATGCACCATAAGCAGGCTTGCTCGGCCGCACTGCCTTCCTGTGGCTTTCCGTCAGGGTGACTAGGCTAGCTACATGTAAGAATAGACAGCCCTGTTATAGGGGGCAATTGGTGAGAGGAATCCTGTGAGGGCAGTCATGGCTACCTGGTGGATGTATCTTTTGGCCTGCCTATTTACGTATTTGATGAACCACCTCAGCATTTTGCCACTGTCTGTCGTTGCGTTATGGTTGCATAATAGTAAACTGACTGATAAGATCCCATGCAAAAGTTTGCCTCAAGTACAGGCCACCAGTTAAATGTCTATAGACTGACTTGATTTGTGTAGCTGTTGTCGCAGCGGTTTGATCGCGGGGATGATGATGACGAGACGCATAGGTCTAGGGTAATAATACTGTAGGTGGTGACACAGCAACAGCCCCCAGCTTACTTCAACAACAGTATTGCCCGGTTCAGCCTACACAAATTCTGCCCGATTTTGATCCGATTTGGTCATGGCCAACACATTTCCAACTTGCCCTATCAGGAACAATAGACGGCGACTCTTAATAATAATCAAATAGCAGCGACGTGGCACCCGACAAAAAGACTAGCACGTCAGAATTGTTTATTTTCTCTCGTAGTTTTACAACTCCTATGTGTTTCGACAAAGTGCTCTTTAAAGTTTAAGCAGTCTATCAAAGAGAGAGAGAGATGTTGCTGTTGGGTGGAATATGGCATGGAACGATGAAACTGAGGAAAGGATTGGTGAGCAGTGGCAACAAGTGCTTTTTTTTACATTTACTTGTGGGAGTAGGCCACAATAACAGTGGAAGCATTTAAGCAACCGGGTGAGTTGGCTATACAGATGTCTGACATCTAAAGTGGTGCCTTTGCCGTCGGTACGCGTCGCGAGTACTTGAGAAGGCCAGTAGAGGCGCCAGAGTTCTAATTATTGTAATTGTATGTGGGATGCAGACGGACTGTACCGCTCTCGCTCTACAGAATCTGCGAAAGGGCCATACAGTGGATCATGACATAGTAACTTTTATGTATAATATACATTCAGATTTAGTCTCAATTCATTTTTCAACCGAGTTTGCTAACTTAGTTTTATTCTTTCTGAAAATACTTATTTTTTGTTTCATTTAGTATATCTATTTAGTATGTCTATTATATTACGTTTCTAACAAAATGTTCTACTAATACTGAAGAACTAGCTCAGTCATTTAAGATTTGCGCTATGAGTTATGAGGTTTTTGGTTCAAAGCTCCACGTATAATAGTATTTTTCCTGTAGCAGACAAGCAAATTATTATAGGCTGTAAGTATAGTGAGTTTGTAACAATCTGATTTGTGGGGGTTCATGACTCTTTGCGACACATTCTTTACAGTTGCCGTGGTGGTTTTTCTTTTAATATTCT
>JAODUH010002562.1:0-11946 GCA_027564835.1 Typhlichthys subterraneus | reverse complement strand
CAGAACAGGCAGTTGATGGACCATGAGCGTATATTCACTGAATTTGAAAAGCTGATTATTTTGCAATCCTTATCCAAAGGTTGGATAAGGATGGATAAGGAAGGATTATGCAAAATTATTGAAGGATTAAACAAAAAACAAAACAAAAATGTCAAACTCCATTTTAGCTTGTGATTTGTATTGCTTTTTAATGTGTTTCCTTTTCTCAGAAATAATAAAAGCCATACAATATAGCAAACAAACCAACAACACAAGGCTCTATACAGGCATAGTCGATCATTCATACACATTCTATGTCCATACAGGTCTGTCAAAGTGGGTAGGTCAGGCCACTGGAGTTTCCTTCTTGTCAAAAAAGTATGGCTAACATTCAATTTGTGGCACAGGAAGTCCTTTGTTTTCTCAACCAGCAATTTCCTATGCATGAACATGAAGCTTTTTTTCCCCATCACACAGGTCATACATGAAGTTACAGTCACCGCATGGTGATAAAAACCTTTCTAGGTAAGACATGAGGAACAATGCATTGCGTAGAGACTATAGACACCGGAGGCAAGGTAACAATGATTTGAGCATGCAGGCTTCTTCTTCTAGACAAATGCAGCATTCTCAAATATGAAAGCTACCATTAAGTGCTCTGTTTTCTTTGTTTTTTTGTCTTGAACAATTAACAATTCATTTTGTTTGTGTATCTTTTTTTTGTCTCATCAGAACAGATAATATCATGCTGTTAAGTCTGTATCAGCCAGAAAACACTATTTTGTCTTTGATCAGGACAGGGAGGGACATTGATAGTTAGATTCAAACATTTCCCTCAATTACCAACATCACAGCTAAAACACTGTATTAGAGTGCAATGTAAGTAATATATTTTCTACACCACATGAGGGCAGCAGTGTACTTAAAAGCGGGGGAATTTGTAATCATGTCTCCATACTTTAACGCATCCTCACAGTGACATAAACTTGAACATTAAGTGCTTATTTTTTGACAATGCATTTGTATGCAAGTATATGCAATTATGGTGACTCCATTGTCTTTTGTCAAAGCAAGCATTCCTTTGCCTTCTTATTTGATGTTAAAAACAAGTAAGTTAACATAATGAATGCATTGAAAAACGTATATATATATATAAACAGTGATACACTTGCCTAAGCTTTACGCCATACACTACTGTATATGTCAATGCAAGTCTGATTTCAAAGTTTAGCCAACATAAAAAGCATTTATTCTTACTTTCATTAATCTTGATATATAATACATGTATACAGGTTAACATAGAACAACAGAGCAAACAAAAAATAAAATAAATATTTTTATTTTTAAAGTTTTCTATATATTTTATAAGTGTATTTAATATGTATAGCTTACTTTGGGTAGGATGTGAATGTTAGCAGTTTTGGCTTGCTGAAGTCTGTATGCATGTATAATATAAAAACAAAGGCGGTGATATTAGTGCAACCCTTTTGCTGTAGAGATTCTAACCACAAAACCCTTTTATCCCTTAAACAAAGAGAACTACAGTGTGCCTATGCAGTGCTATGGATAGTCAAGAGACCCCCTTAACTGTCATTATGTTCTGACTAAAACAATAAACACAGATTTCCGAACACACTACCAGTGTGACACCCTTGCCTCTGGTTGGTACTGTATATAGCAGATACACATTGATAAGGAAATATGCAACAAATGGGTTTGAATAATTATCTAACATCTGAGCTGCAAATATTGTTGCATTTTCACTGAATAGGCAGAAAATTTATTGAATCTTCAGCCACAAAAAATACACAGTAGGTAGGATTTGATTTGGATATTGGCATACATTAGAGGCATGGTTGTCATTTTATTTCATTCTCTTAGAAAGATCTTCATGAAAAATAAAAGAAGGCCCATAAGGTAATCTAATACAAAGCTCAGAAAGCAATAGCATATTTACATTGACTTTTCCACACACAAGGTGCAGGTTTTTTTATATAAAGTTGACCGTAACAGTATCAATACAAATGTAAAGGAAATTCAATTTCATTAAGCAGCCATATTTGTTTTACAAAGTATTTCTGAACCTCTGACAGTTACATACTAATCTTTGGTGCACCAATTTAACAAATTATAAGATTTACAATCTGCCTTTATGCTACACAACCTGACTTGTTCTTTAGAAAGTAAAATCAAAACAATTAAAAACAATTGCTCAAACTACATAATTTCCTCCTCTTGCTCATGTGTTACCCTGCCAGGGAGATCAAAATGGCCTCCCATCCCTTTGTCACGCCCAGCCCCGCCCCCTTCTGCACTTCCTCTGATCCGTTCTGGGGTCCGTCCAAGAAGAAAAGCAGATACATGCACGTCCCACACACACACACACACACACAGTAGTAACTATATTTTTTTCCCTCTTATATAATCAAACAGCCATACACACACACACACACGCACATTATAAGTAAATAAACGAACAGAAAAAAACTAAAACAAAAAAACTGTAAGGTGACGTGTATAAACAATTGCTTAATTGTCCAAAACAAATAAAACAATAAAAGAAAAGGATAACAACCGAAGGCGAAGGTCTGCAGTGGGGTCGTCGGTGTCGCTCTCATCGCTTCTGTGAGGCGATCATCTTGGAGACAAAGTTGACGATGGCACTGGCGGGCTGGTCAGGCTCCATCTCAGCAAACAGGTGGCTGATGTTGTCAGTTGTGCTTCCTTGCTTCCGCGCCACGAAGCCAAAGAACCTGAAGACATGTTCACATTACATGCCATGCAGACAAATGACAATACCTGGGTCTAGTTTACAAAAAGAACATAGATAAAAACATCCATTAATAATAATAAGCAGGTTGCTTGGCAACCAATAGATGTGACTCCAGCTCCTTCCTGGCTAATGCTGCTTTCAAATGGAACTCTTGAAATCGTGATTATGGAAGCATTCAGAAACCTTCCACTTGACGTCGTCGTGAATACCACAAGATAGGGTCGTTCGTATGGACTCTGCTTGTGAACATGGCAAACACGACCCCGTTTGAATGCAGCATACGTGTCAAGGTGCCAACCCTAACTGCCCCATTGCGGTAGATGCCACCATGTACGGCTGACAATCAGTGTATAAATGTGAGGCAGTGATGTACAGCACACTGAAAAACCCCTATATTATTGACATGCTGTATGCTAGTTGGATTAGCACTAGAATAGTCCCCTGCCAGCACCGTTCCTCAGGAGAACTCCTGTCATCTATTCTGTTCTGTCCAGTGCTCTCTAGAGTCTAGAACATTCTGTCTGAGCTCGTACGCTCTTCTGGGGGTTAGCTGTCCCCTGGAGGTTCAAGGTGTGGACAGGTTGCTGGTTCTAATGTGCAAGTCAGCCTAGACTAGTGATATTACATATGAAGATATAGCAACTGTATGAATTATTTAGATTTTTATATTTTGAAGGTGAAATCATAAATAATATGAAATTACATATGACAACGACTGTGATTACTGCATAATTACCTACCTCACTCTCTGTATGATAATGTATGTTCATTTGGATTGTCAGAAAAAAATAGTTACATTTGACTAATACAGGTAGTTATAGTCACATACTGTATTAGTCAAATGTAACTATTTTTTATGTCGTTGTCATATGTAATTTCATATTATTTATGATTTCACCTTCAAATATAAAAATATAAATAAAAATATAAATAGGACCAAAAAAGGTATTGAAATGCATACTCACTTGGCTGTGCCACCTTCAGGTTTGTTCCACCTGTGTAAACGTGGTAAATAGTTCATACAAGCAAACATTTTATAACTCATGCAAACCCTACAGGCTTTTTAATTTTATTTTTAAGTAGGTTCAATGCTGGGGCACTCACTTTCTGTCCTGAGGGTCAATATCGCAGAAGGTGACAGTGTTGCCAGGGTAATGACGTCGGAAGAATAGCCTGGGACAAAAGAAGTCACAATGGTGAACAACATGGGGCTTTACAGAAGGAAAAAAGGATAAAAGTCTCTATTCAAACACACAAAACAACTGCTTTATACATGCTTTTGTTAAATATTGGTTAGCATATCAATAATTATATGAATATATTTTAGGATACACAGTTGGTTATAGGGACTTTGTGTAAAATCACCCTCCAACATTGTACATCATTTTGAACATGTACTGCATATTATTTAATATTATGCTGTGTCTGTAATGGCATTCCTCTCTTCATTATAGGTGATATTTGATATTTCACCACTCGCTGCGATGGTGTTTGAGGGTGAGCTGTATGTAGGCCGTAATGTTGACATGCACATCGCCCATGACCCATGACTCTATGGCACGGAGGACGTGGCTTCCCTGAGGGCTAGCCGGAACAGGACTGACTGATTTGAGCGAAGTTGTCCTTACTTCCTCTGGTTGTCAGTCAGCGTGATGCCTTGAGCAGACACCTTAAAGTGCACAGTGGTGGCTGTAGGGGCCGTAGCAGCAGCCAACGTCTCAGATATGGCCTTGGCAATGGCCTGGGGGCCCGTCAGAGACTCCATCTCCACTGAGTTGATGTAAAGCACATTGCATGCTGGGAAAGGTGAGAAAGGCCCAGGTCAGCTTATACGTCACAGCACGTTGTTGTAAAAGCGTAACGGATACATGTTATGTTGCACATGTGCACTGGATGCATTGTTTCTGTCCAGGAATGTTTGATGTTATGTTCATATTCACAGACAACACATTTGTTACGGCAATTAATGTAACCTTGCATCCAGCATATTGTCATGCAAAGGCATTACGTATCTGTCATTAGCATGCCTGCTAAAACACGTTGGGTCCTCCAGCAAAAGGAACACATTTTCCAAAACCATTCTACATAGTGTACAGCATACGAGACACAATGCCATGTATGGTCAACGAGCTGTGAAGCCGTTAACAGACAGTCTCACAAGGACAGGTTCTGAGCATGCACACACACGCGCACGCTGTATACGCAAGCACGCACGCACACACACACACACACACATACACACACACACACACACACACGTATTTACATATTTTTACAAAGCAGCCATTCGGCCTAAGGTTCAACAATGCAACAGTAGCATTCCAGAGAAGGGTTCCAAATAAAAGATGTGTGGGGTTTACCATGGGAATCATCAGGGGCCCTCTGCACTGTGGTAACAAGGAAGTGATTATGGTGAATGAACAGTGTGGTTCAAGAGATGTCATGCATGCTGCGTTTAAACTCACCTACACGAATACAGTACAAATAAAATAAGCCGGCAATAGATGAAGTGTTTTAAATAAAAAAGAATAAAAATAGAATAACAATATCAAAATAAAAGAATATTGCATACTCAGATTCATAATATTAATTACAATAATACAATTACCTGCTCCTTGTTTTAAACGATCAGCCATTAGATTCGTTGTTACGGCAACCTCTGGAACCTCTTCATTAAGATCTAAACCAATAGAGAGTTATTATCTATCAATGGATCAACTGGGCAATACAGTCTTCCAGGCGACTACGGTGCATGTAATATTCAGGAACCCAGTACATAAACAATGGCCTATTTTAAACAGTATTGCACATAGTCAACGTTTCACTGTACAAACCTGTGGTGGGGATAATCAGTTTGCAAGGCAGGGCCAGTGGTGTGATGGCATGTTGGTAGACCAAGGCAGACAGGCAGCCTGCCAGAGAAATGAAAAACACATACATTATAGCATAGAGTCAATACACATGCTAATGCTATGTATCAGACCATATGGGTTCGTGCATGAGGCATTCTGGCACGCCTGTTGATCAGGCGTGCATAATATAGAGAAAATGACTGTCCAATCCTTTTGTTACAGTATATATTGTAGCTGAACATTGACGCGGTAACCTTGGCGGTGTTCGATTGCTATTGAGGTTACAATTTACAGCAGGAACACTATAACCACTGCAGAGAAATACATCAGTGTCTATTCAGCTAACGTCATGGGAACACCAGTATATCTTAATGGTAGAGTGAATTGGAGAGCAAGAGTGTGTGTGTGTGTGTGTGTGTGTGTGTGTGTGTGTGTAAAAGCGTGTAAGGCCCTTTCTCTCCATTGAAATGAGTGGACTAACATCTTTAATGAACACTACAGTACAATTTTAATGGGACAGAATAGTCTAATGGTTGGGGTGGTCATTCCACACCAGATAGAGGTTGTGAGTCCGATCACCAACATGCCTCTACCTGCAAGCAAGCTTGAGCAAGATGCCTGATCCTTACTACACTGCATATGCTCCTTAGGACAGTATATGTAATTGCATTCACTGTACATGGGATAGCAGCTGTCTTCTACATGACTGTAGTGTTATTACAGTAATGTGATTTCATGGAGCTTGTCACAGAAGGCATTGATGGATGGACAGCCAGGCAGACAGACTGAAATGAGCAGAGTCCTCTAATGAAAATGTAGGACTACAACAAAGTATTTCTGGCTTTGCCCAAGGACTCATTATTGTCTGCTAAGAAAGCAACAATGCATGTGTGTGTGCATATTTAAACACTGACCAAAGTAAGGCTCATTGGGACAGCCCTTCAACTTGACTCCCTTAGGACTGCTCTCAATCAGGAAGTGTCTCACAAGCTCATTGGTGTCAGATGCTAGAGAGGGAGGGAGAGCGAGAGAGAGAGAGAGAGAGAGAGAGAGGGAGAGAGATCAGTCTGGCGATTAGCATTTAGACATCACCTCATACAAGAGTTTAGGTATAAGACATAAGTTATGTATCTGGGTCTCTACTCGACCCATCCAACAAAGCTAGAGAGAGAGAGAGAGAGAGAGAGAGAGAGAGAGAGAGAGAGAGAGAGAGAGAGAGAGAGAGAGAGAGATCAGTCTGGCGAGAGAGAGACAAGCGTAATGTCATTAAGATGTGACTGTTTTGTCTGAGAAGAGGTCTTTCCATAGCATGCCAACATTTCGAAGGTCTACAGTCATAAGAGCTAATTACTCATTACATTACTAAGACTATATTTGCATATTAAGGATATATAAGGTCAACGTCTAAATAAATACACAGCATCATAGATGAGAAAATTTACCAATTGACTTTGTTCATATGAAAACAGGTAGTTCCTTCATTCCCTACCTTTCTTGGTTTGTTGAACCGTTGGGGGTGGGGAGGCTACCTTCATGGCCAAACCATAGGCCCCTTTGAAGGAGTGACTGTCCCGAATAACAAATGCCCCAGGCTCCCTCTCTCTCAGCAAGCTGATGGCTGCAACACAGTAGTTTCCTGACAGTGAACACCGTGCTTTTTACACTTCTTACAGGCCCGTGTTTGTCAGCACTGCATCTATTTACAGTTTGCAGATAATGAGAAAAATTGTGATGGCTAATAGAAAACGTGCTATTAGCTAGACATATATAAATTATATGAGAATATAAGTATTGTAAATATAGACAAACCAGGTTTCTGGGTTAGATTCCCTGATATGTCAAGCCTACTGTACCTGTTAACCGTAACTTGAGAGAGATAAAGTGCAGTGAAAATTTACTCAATTTAAACAAATAATATTTACTATACATTTCATGACAAATTAATCATTACTACATGAATATAGACTACCAGTATCAGTCAAGGAAAATATAATTAATCTGTTAGCCTGTCTACATGAGGAGGAAGAAAGGTTGATTGACATATTTGTACATATACTGTAGTGTGGCTGCCCTTGTTTGTGTGTTAGTGTGTGTGTAGTGTGCATGTTGGGTGACCGTGTGATGTCATTGCAGTCAAGCATGTGCTTATGTTTAATGTGAGCTAATCCAACACAAAACATGAGCACAAGCAGATGTGCCAGCCAACAGCCACTGACCTCACAACCAAACACAAAGTACAGAGTGCATGCTATGTGTGTGCGTGCTTATGTGTGTGTGTGTGCGTGTGTACTGTATGTGTGAATCGTTCTGTTTATACTTAAAAAGCTGACATCAGGGAGTCATGATGTCAGAGTGTGAATCTACTTAACATCATGACTTCAAACACCACAAAGCAGAAATGTGAGGGGAGATTCGTGTCCTTATGTATTAGGACAAGTCACATGCTGGTGCAGAACTGTGAAATGTGATTCTCTGTGATTGGTCATGAAATCTTCATCTACCTGCACATGATCGTATACTGACTCGAGCTCTGTAACTTCTACAGCAAGCTAGCTTACAAATGTGACACATTGTGCACACACACACATTTTAAAACAGTCTTTGTCTCTGCCCACCTTGATCCCGAGAAATGTCTGGCTTATACCAGAACTTGGACGTGTCTTGGACAAATTTGGCATTCAACCTGGTCTCTGGACTTCCATCTGAAACAAAAAATAAAGACAAATGTCAATATTATGCCTGTAATTATACTTTTGTGTAGTTTAGATTTAGACATTTGTCTATGGTGAATACATTTTGCATACATAATATAATGTAGTTTAACATACTGTATCAACGGTGATTCATTAACATACGATATATAGCCAACAGTGTCCTGGGTAAACAAAGTCATCTCCCCTGAGGCATTAACAAAAACTGTGGCAACAGGAGCGAATACCGAGAGAGTCTGGCTCTAGTGAAACCTTCCCTAACAAGGCACTGTATGGGTCTAAACACTAGCTGTCGGTCTGGGCCTGCCTGTCGCAACATTAGCTGTTGTTCTACTCCGAATGGGCTCTAACACACACCACAGACAGCAGCGGCTGCCAACAAACTGGGGCTTAAAGCCACACCGCTGCAATCTTTCGCCACTAGCATCTGGAACAGAAAATAAATTTCCAAACACGGTTTGGAATCCCAGAATAACACTGTGCATCTTTATTTGCATTACCGCCGCTTAACTCAATGTAATTATCTTTAAACTGTTTTTATGGTTTGTTAATGTGTGGTTAGCAATACTCATTAATAATCCTTTTTTGTAAAGCAAATACAGTAAACATCAGGCCTCATTCACGTGATACTGCACACCACAGACAGTCCTCACCAGACATATTGAACTTGGAGAAGTCAGGCAGGGTGTGGAAGTAGCTGGGTGTACTGCCGCCGCTCGACAGCGGGGACGGCATTTTCCCGTTCATCGTCCCGTAGGACAGGGTCCCGTTTGGCCTCTCGCCGCTCGACATGCGCCGCTTCTCGGGGAGCTGTGGCTGGAGACCGGGGGGGGCGGGGCTGCCCTGCCTGAAGCCCGTCCCCATCGGCATGGCCACGCCCCCGTCCAGGTAGCCCATGGGGGATACGGGGAAGGAGGGCGTAGGGGGCCCCTGGTAGCCTGAGGAGCTGCTCTGCCGGGAGAGGTTGCCGTGGCGCTCGTCTGGGGTGTTGTACCCGCTGTGCATGGGGTGGCGCTCCAAGCTGGGGCTCCTCTGGGAAACCTGTGTTAGGGACGGGTGGCGGGGCAGGACGGGGCTGCCCTGGTGGCCCAGGGAGGCCTGGCGGCTCAGTATGAGGCTGCCCTGGCCCCCTTGAGACAGGCGGCGGCCCAGGAAGGGGCTGCCACCAAGACCCCGGCTCCCCGCCTCCAAGCCGCCGCCGATGCCCGGCTGTTGGCCCGTTTCAGGGCTGCCCTGGCCGCCGCTCCCCGCCGAGCGCTGCTGGAAGACCGGGCTGTGGGCGGAGTCGGGAGCCGGCGTCCTGTGTGACGCGTGGGGGCTCCCGTGGGTCAACGCCTCGGCATCCGCGGACGAGTAGCTCCCCAAGTGACTGCTGCTGGGGCCCAGATAGGAGAGAGGCGGGGTGGTGCCGCTCAGGTGGTAGCTGGAGGTCGGGGAGCTTGAGTCCAGGTAGGAGGAGCCTGGGGTGGCTTGGTAGGAGAGAGCGGGTGTGGGATAGACACTCTCCATGGGCTGGGAGCGGAAGCCAGAATCAGTAGTGGGTTGAGACAGGGTGCTGCCACCGCTCTCTGGTAATGTGCGCTCACTGACAAAGCATTGGGGAAAACATCAGGGAGAATTAGTACAACAGTACATGAGAGAGAATAGCACACAGAAATGATGCTGAAATAACTTCATGAAACGTGTTGCTGTATGTAGTAGCATATTGTACTGTTATACACATTGAACATGAACCTACTGTATCACAGCTGTAGCAAAGCAGGCAATCAGTACTGTAGGAGTTATTGTTTTTACTGTTACAGTATTACTTATATATTTATAATATTTGATATTACTATGTACTTGCACATGTTGTAATGTCTATACAGTCTGTCTATACAGTATACTTAACCCTTTATAAGGCACTCATTGAAATACTTAGAAATTCAAAACTTCAACACTAGTTATTGCAGGATATTACAATAAAATATTACTGTTGTCACATTTTTCAAAATGAAACATTGTTATGCTGCAAATCAAGGTCAACGAAGTGACCATATATGGTTCCTTGCCCTACTGTGGTAATTTTTTTTTCCATAAAGCACTGTGACTGATCTACTGACCTTGTGGGTTGCAGAACAATAAAAGTGTTTACATGCACTCGCGCAACAATAAACCTCTACTTGTAACTAGACAACGCATTCACAAGTGGCCTGGATCGTAAAAACAATAGCACCATGCCATGTGCTGCACTGACTTACCTCTGTGAGCTTTGAATCGGGCTGCTACTGGACAGCGGGGGGTTCAGAGCGCTGCACGACTGAGGGCTCGGCGTTCTCTGCGGCACCGCAGTGCCCCCTGGTGGGCTAAGGCTTCGAGGAGAGGTGGAGGGCTCTCCACTGGCCACGGCCGACCTGGCAACAGACTCCACGTAGCTTCTGGGTGCTGCATGAGGAACAGAGGGACCAAAACACAATTGTACTTGTGTCCATTTTCAATTATTATTTACTTTTGGTTTTTCATTTAATCTCAAATGTGTGTTCTGCAGAGCATGTCAAAACAAATGTAGGTAGTCATAACTGCCTTCTTTCAGGTCCGACACTGTTTACAATTGTGCTAAAGCAGACAAACATATGGCAGGGAATCATGTAAGGCATGACTAAAATAATGAAATGCATACAAATAAAAAAACACATGATTTATATATGGCCATGAATTGAAAAACAATGTGTCAGGAAAAGGTGTCCTCCTTTACCCAAATGGGACTTCTGTTTATGTTTAAAACCATAAGCAATGTAACATTTTGATTTACATAATGTAATACAATTATTCTATTTGATGAATTTTGCACTATTATATACATAATCAGTACACACAGTCCACACACATGAGATGTGGCCTTTAAATGTCACTGTGTCCAGGTTCTATTTCTGTAAAGCTGGTTTTCAAAGGAAGTGATGAAACATTCATATTCATTCATATTCATTTTAAAAGTCAATTTTGTCATGTCTGTAGGTGATGGTAAATACATATGCAGTCAGTGTTCTCTCCACTCATGAGGTGTGAAACAAACAGTGAAAACGATGGGAAGGTGCACACCAAATGTTGGTCGGTTATTGTTCACATTTAGCTACAGCCTTACCTTCCTCTCCCTCACTGCTCTCATCATCTGAGGAGCATTTTTGAACAGAAATCAGAAATTTGAACAGAAAAGTGAAGCAGACAAACAAAAGAAAAAGAGTTGGAAGAGTACAAAGGTGTGTAGAATACAGTGCTGTATGATACTATAGCACAATGTGTGACTACTGGAGTAGTAGTTCAGTTAGTGCAGCAATTAAGGCGCTTCTGTTTAGCTAAGAGGTAAGCTTTGTAAAGCCTCAATATATGTGTTTCTGTGCTAGAAGCTTCTACTGTATTTTTAAGGTTAAAAGTATAGCCTACCACGAGGACATTAAGGACATAACATTAAGGAAGTTGAGTATTAATCTTGGACACCACATTGTTTAAGCTTTGTGAAAATAAGTGTCTTACTCAAGTTTCCTTGCAGTGATTTCAACATATTTCTGCAGCCATTAAAACATCCATCCATCCATCCATCTTCTCCCGCTTATCCGGAGTCGGGTCGCGGGGGCAGCAGCTTCAGTAAGGGACC
>JAODUH010002561.1:1427-11947 GCA_027564835.1 Typhlichthys subterraneus | reverse complement strand
AGTCAGGACACAGTCTCGTGTGTCTCCTATAGTCAGGACACAGTCTCGTGTGTCTCCTATAGTCAGGACACAGTCTCGTGTGTCTCCTATAGTCAGGACACAGTCTCGTGTGTCTCCTATAGTCAGGACACAGTCTCATGTGTCTCCTATAGTCAGGACACAGTCTCATGTGTCTCCTATAGTCAGGACAGCAGATACAGTCTCATGGTGTCGCCGCTGGCTACCCAACCAGCCCTGTACCGAACACACAGGAGGAGGAACAGGAGGAGGTGGAGGAACAGGAGGAGGTGGAGGTGGATCAAGAGGAGGTGGAGGAGGATTAAGAGGAGGTGGAGGAACAGGAGGAGGTGGAGGTGGATCAAGAGGAGGTGGAGGAACAGGAGGAGGTGGAGGAACAGGAGGAGGTGGAGGAGGATTAAGAGGAGGTGGAGGAACAGGAGGAGGCGGGGGAGGTGGAGGGTGAAAGAAGAACAGAAGGACAAGTACTCCAATGTCCCCCGGCGAGAAAACAGAAGGCCAGTGGGGTGGGGGGGTGTGGGGGTGCAATCAATAGCAACCTCATCTTACTGTTTTCCAATGAAGTGACAAAGTACCCAATTTAATGGCAAATTGCCTGTTGAAAGACAAAATGTACCGTATTCGGTGGAATAAGGTCACATTTTTGCTTCTGGTGCAATATTATGTATATATATATATACTGTATATATATACACACACACTATCTATACACACAAACTCACATACAGTACAATTATTTTAGAGCTGTATCTCTGTAGACTCAATGCTTTACAACACATGGCTATAGTCATTGCTGTCTCAAGCAATAATATGCTACATTTTCATACAGTATACAGGCTGAGCTGAGCAGTGAGAGCTGTTATTGTCCCATGAAGCATTTTGAATTGGTCACGCACTTATACGTGTCGCCAAAATGAGCTCAACTGCAAAGTGACAGATTGTAGCTTTAAGGAATGGCGGTTTATAATTCTTAAAGAAGGTTATAAGGAGGTCATTTAGGCATCTGACTTTTGGAGGGATTTTACCCTTTAAGTCTAAGACTTTTTTCCCCTCCCCTTTAAGCCTATACTCCCTCAAGAGGGGAGCAAAACAAAGTGGAAACAGATTTGTCCATTGTCGTTGAACATGAATACTGCTGCGCTACGGTGAACAGTGACCAGATCCCACATGGTCCCTGCATGCATCCCAGTGCAACTGCACACCTCCACCTGCAGCGCCACTATATCTCCACCCTGAGACAGATGAGAGCAAACGTGTGCAGGTGTGCCGCACTTTTGTGCATTATCATCCATTTCTCTACTTTGTTATAAAAGGTGTGGTGGGTTGTGTGTGTGTGTGTGTGTGTGGGGGGGGGGAGGTGTTGTTTGCTTTGTTGCAATTAACATATGTCGCATGCTTTCTAAATTTGAGCAATAAAGCGTTCAAGGATCCCAACATCCATTCCACTGAGGTGATGCATTTGCTTGGTTAATAACAGCGAATAGAAAGCTGTTTTTTGCCTTCTTTCCTGCAGTCTGTGCATCTCTGGCTGTGTCTTTGGTTTGACATTCCACTGCTCTGTCTGTCTGTCTGTCTGTCTGTCTGTCTGGGTCCCTGGGCTGTTATGACCCCATGCTGGGGCTCCGGGGCACTGCCAGAGGGGTCCCAGGTGCTTCACCAGGGTGACTTATGATGTTCGGGCCAGAGACTCATGCACGCACGCACACACACACACAGACACTCACGTGCACGCACACACACACGTACACACCCTCACACAGACACTCACACACACGCACACACACACACTCACACAGACACTCACACACACGCACGCATATTGCGCATATGTTTGCAGAAATTCCACAAATGCATATGTGTATGCAAAGGCGAATGTCCTCTCCATGACAACAGTGACAGTAGAGATGCTTGCCAAATGTGGTTCTTGTGGAGAAAACTGTCCAGTAGAGGCAAATTTCAGGTTCAACTTGTATATTGCATATGTGTATATGGTAGCGGAGATCTTTTGAAACTCTCATAGACATAGACGCTGTCGTAGACACAATGGGGTTTTAAATAGGGAATGAATAACCCAGCTTCCATGAAATTAATCTATTAAAATCAATAGAAACACAGAGTAAGGGTTTCCATTGTTAGATTCTCAATATTGTTTAAATGCACTCATAGATCAACAGAAGGAGATATCTATGATTTATTAGCAGATGTTTGTGTTCAGTCTCGACAGTCCATAATGCTTTACGGCCAACAGACGGGATACCAAGCGCTCACAAATCCCACTGCAGTTTTCATTTGCAAAATGTGTGACGGTAGTGAGACATTCACATTAACACTGTATTCAAAATGGCCGAAACAATCGGTTTGACAAAAATACATGTGTATAGCCTCTGAGGCGCGCATTTCTTTAGTTACAGTAATTGACCGATCCCAATCCCCCCCACCCCCCTTCCCCTTAGTAACTGTAACTAGGTTGGACAAAACAGCATAGTAGTCTATAACAGGAAAACAAACAGATGACACGACAGTTGAGCTTCTGTTGGGTACCAAACCTGCTCAACTGTTATTGGAGGACAGGGCAAAAAGGGGCGGGGCTTGGTAAATTAAAACACGTGGGTGCACGTTGCCCCACAGACCCACCCACCCGTGTCTCACGCATGCTGCTCTGACAGGTCACCCCCCCAATCCCCCGCCGTGTCACGATGAGAGGAGCATGACGCGCTCCTCAACATGAGGATTTAATAGGTGACCCTGGGCCGCACGCTGTGCCCCCCCACCCACCCCCGCTGCACGGACCCGTCCAGCCGTAAAATGAGGCCCAGGCTCGGCCCAGGCTGGTAATGAGAACTGGCATTTTGCACAGGATAACCTCGGGAAAATTGCTCTTATAAATACCTTCTATAAATAAAAGTGTACCTTGGCCCAAGACCGCCGTGTAAAGGGGGGGGGGGGTTCAGTGCCCTGACGCCCTCGCTCCTCGTCGTTTCATTCTTCCCCTCCTTCTACCTTTCCTCTGCCATCTGGTTCATATTCTCCCGCTCTTCCTATTTTTATGTTGTCATGTCTGCCGCTGGTGCTCAAGGTCCCTCCGGTTTAAAGGCAGAGACCGTCCCATGTCATCTTTCACGTCATGTGATCCTTCTCGTCCCCTCCTCCCTCTATCTCTCTGCTAATGACTCTGCCCATCCTTGACCCCAGACTAGGACATGCCTCTTGGTGACACATAGAGTATGTGTGTGTGTGTGTGGGTGTGTTTGGGATGGCACGATCCAGTTTGTTCAGCCCCGATACCGATACAGATGCCGGCACTTTGGGTATCGGCCGATGCCGAGTACCAGAAGAAGAAGAAGAAGAAACTTTATTGATCCCAAAAATGGGCAATTCATTTGCAGCTTGCATCATCCATCCACACATGTACAACCTATTATCACTTGACACATTACATATGCGATAAAAACAGTTAAAAAATATAAACAAGGTCAGTAAAGGACGAGTTAGATTTGTACAAATTTAAATAAATAAATAGATTAATGAAATATACATAAATAAATCTCCCAATCATGTAAAATTATTTAAAATGATTGCTGTCTGAGTTTAATAATGTTATGGCCATTGGGATAAAAGAGTTAGAATAACGTTTGGTTCTCCTCCGAGGTGCCATATAACGGCGACCTGAATGCGTCAACACGAAAGCTGGATACAGAAGATGATTTTGTTGGCGATCAGATTCCAGTGTTAAATTCAGTTTTAAGTTAAGTTACAAAGTAAATGAAAGCCAATCTCTCTTTTATGACCTAGATGCATTTTAAAAAGCTGCTGCTGTTAGTGTGGCCTGGGTAGGTTAGACATGGCTGATGCTTGACAGTAGACCTACACGTGTACTCATCGGATTCATTGGATTAGCCCCATGGATCGGATACAACTGTCCAATTATCACCGATATAGTTGTATAAGTCAGTATCGCACTAATTTCCAATCTCAGTATCGTATCGGTGCACTCCCTAGTGTGTGTGTGTGCTTGGGGGGGATAGACAATGCTAACAACAGTAAATTAATATAACACGGAAGGTAAAAGTTAATGCTATACTGCAGCATGATGCTATATAACAGTATGCAGCAACATATTGAACCTCCACCATGCAACAGTGTTACCATGTGCAGTAATAACATGCCATGATATACTGCAATGCTACACTAATTACTTGGTTGCTTAGGATAGGAAGTATATATAATGTTATCTTCTTATGTATCCATATTCTATATACCCTGCTAGTGTATATATACAGTATATATATTTACACAGTCTTGAAAAAGAAAATACACCCTCTTTGTATTCTATAGTTTTGCATGTCAGGACATAATAACAATCATCTCTGCCTTAGCAGGTCTAAATATTTGGTAAAAACAATCTCAGATGAACAACACCACATTACATTTTACACCGTGTCGTGGTATATTTAACAAACATAAAGCGAAAAAGAAAAAGCCATGTGTGAAAAACTAAGTACACCTTATGATTCAATAGCTTGTAGAACCACCTTTAGCAGCAATAACCATTTTATGTATGACTTTATCAGTCTCTCACATCGCTGTGGAGAATTTTGGACCCCTTTTCTTTACAACGTGGCTTCAGTTCATTGAGGTTTGCGGGCATTTGTTCATACGCTGCTTTTATAAGGTCCCGCCACAGCATTTAAATTAGGTTGAGGTCTGGACTTCAACTGGGCCATTGCAACACCTTGGTTATTTTCTTATTCAGCCATTCTGTTGTAGATGTGCTGCTGTGCTTGTGATCATTGTCCTTTTGCATGATCTAAAACCAGCCAAGCTTTAACTGTCGGACAGATGGCCTCACATTTGACTCTAGAATACTTTCGTATACAAAGGAGTTGACTCAATTACTGCAAAGTTCCCAGATCCTGTGGCTGCTAAACAAGCCCAAATCATCATCCCTCCACCACCGTGCTTGACAGTTGGTTCGAGGTGTTTGTGCTGATAGGCTGTGTTTGGTTTTCGCCAAACGTGGCGTGGTGCATTATGGCCAAACATCTCCACTTTGGTCTCGTCTGTCCAAAGGATATTGTTCCAGAAGTCTTATGGTTTGTTCAGATGCAACTTTGCAAACCTGCTTTTCACTTTTGAATAAACCTTCTCACTGTAGAATGATGGACTTCAAAATGTTTGGAAATGGCCTTATACCCCTTCCCAGAACAATTGCTTCTCTAAGATCATTGCTGATGTCTTTCCTCCCTGGCATTGTGTTAACACGTGTATATATGCACATACTATAATTTACTACAGTCTCTCTCTCTCTCTCTCCCTCTCTCTCTCTCTCTATCTCTCTCTGAGCCAGGTCAGTAGTTTAACACTGCTTAGCCCCCATTTTACTGCTTGCGGGCAACTTAAGCGGATTAGCCTCAACCCCTACCAACTGTGTCTGACCTCACCACCCATCCAATACCACTTATTGATCAATATTCATATTGATCAGGGGCCCCCGTGTCAGATCAAGGGCGAACATTTCTATTGATTTGAGCAGATTAGAGAAGACAAAAGGTTGCTAAATCAGTTTAGACACAACCAGAGCCATGTAAAGCGAGAGTCGAATTACGCTGAGGCCCAGGATGGCCCGGCCCCCTTAGTTCTGGCCATGGCATCCCTAGTTCAATTTGAAATCACAGGCTTGGGGGGCCATTCATTTATTTACTTTCGTGGTAATGGATTGTTAGAGCACAGACAGAGCGTGAGGCAGAGCCCTTCTCAGGAACGGTTTTGTAGACCGCGTCACAGTGTTTAGCCCAACACCATTCATTTAGTACGGAACATGCAACCTAAATTAAAATAAGAAATGCCGCTTTGCTGAACTTTTACTCTCGTATTGCCGATCGTCACCGGGGTGCATCTGATCAAGCCCTGGCTTGTAGGGCCTATTTATTAGGTTGATATGTTTCCCATTATTTAGCTTACCTGTGCCAATTATCATTTTCTGTTATAAAATCCTTTATAACTGATAATTTTCTGGTTTCCATGACTTTCCCGTTCATTGTTACGCTCCTTAAAACCATGCAGTTTTTGTGCATTGCGTATCAACCCATATTAAACCTATTTGTCTAGCAGGGTAACGTAAATAGATTAATTACTATGTTAAATTTGTGAGAGGCCTAAGCAAACCACATATTTTCACATACTGTAATTTTAAGGCTTTTGGTGCATATAAATTCACCAAAATGCAGGAAATGAAGAGTTTGAACCTCAAAATTTCCCGGGGGAGGATCCACCGAATCCTCGCTTCATACCAAGCCAACCCCCCTCCTCAAAATAAAATATTTAAGGTGAGCCCCCTCGGGAACTGGAGGGTAATTTGAACACATTGCCTCTCCACGAATCATGTACTGTAATTGTTGAAAATGTTAAACTTCCATTGCCGTAACTCTCTCTATACATGGCTCTGGACACAACCTGCCAGTCGGACGTGACAGCCAGTCACATGTGGGAATTTCCAGCCAGAATTTGATTTGATGAGTGCTAACTGTGGTTATGTGTAGCTAATCAAGTAAAACAGTATGTTAATTCAGTCATGTGTGACATTAGAGTGCATGGGGTTATACCAATCGATTTACTTCAAGAGGAAAACTATTTTAGTTTTTTAAGAATCACAAAGAGAAAATTCTTAAAGTCAAGAAAGTCTCAGTTTGACAAGCATTTGTTGAAGTATAATATGTAATTAATAAGACTACAAACCCAGTGTGACGCAAGTGTCATGACGTTTTTGCGCCACAACCCACAAGCCGAAGAGAGCGTTGTCTTGTTGACGTGTGTCGTGCGATACAAAAGCTGTAGTTCACTGAGCGGTTACACACAAAACTAAAGATTACTTTATAGTGCATACGTTCTTGACTTGAACAATGATCTAGAAATAGACAAACATCATATGTGTACTTTGTGTCACAAAACATATATATTTATCCCAAACTAAGGTCCCATAAAGCGGAAGTATCTTAGATTTATTAGACTGAACCCAGCAGACTCAAATATGTTGCTTTGCTAAACCTGGGTCTGGATTAGATTTGTCCCAAAATATATAATTTTATAATCCGTAGATTATTTTCAAAAAAATACTCAAAGGCAAAATTATTTTAAGCCTTATTTTCACATGATTGTTACTTAAAATGTATTGTAATTTATTGCTTTTGTTATTTACCATAGAATCTATTTCCTGAAGGACATTTGAAATTGGTATGTATCGCAGCAGATATTATCCACTTAGGTCACTTGGAAACCTATAATGTTTCTATGAAGTAGAGATGTACGCTATAGCAGCCTTACTTGTCTAGCACAGTATGACAGGAAGTAACCTATGGCTGACACTGTGTTGTTGCTAAGAGATAGCCTTAGGCGCTGCAGGTCTGTATGTTGTGTGCCTACTGACAATGCGTGTTGCACACCCCAGAGAGTGAACAGTTACGTATTACTGCTGTCAACAACATGCGCTGTACGTCTATTTTGTGTGCGTGCGTGCGTGCCATGGGAAAACACGGATTCCGTCCCCATCAAATATGGATGTCCTGAGTGAGACAAAATGAGTGAATAAGTCATGAAACACTGACAACAGCCCTGGAAAGCGTAGGGCATGCAAACATTTGTGTTGTGGGAGTGTCTCACATTTTCATTGCTGATGAAAGTGGGAGACAAAGAGAGAGAGAGAGAGAGCGAGAGAGAGAGAGAGAGAGAGAGATAACACATGTTCAGTGGCTAACTGACCACAAAGATACTGTATCTTTGAAGGGGTTCATGTCATGTGACCAGTTTTATTATAGGAGAAATATACAGTAGTCGATCCATAACGTGATTGGCAGCGATTAATTGGCAACCTAATTCCTTGTGGAACCTTTCTCTATGAGAACCCAAAGGCAGCCATTTAAAGAGCAAGGTTCATTTGCTGATATTCACTCCATAACAGTCTCTAGGAAATGACTCCTCTTCCCCACATCACCAGAGTCTCTGGGGGTCTCATTTTGCGGACATCACTTTTTTGGGTCAGCGAGTTAATGCCAAAAATATGCCCTGACAGAACCTTGCCATTTATCTGGGTGGGTATTCTGTGTCAAGCTCAGTGTGGCTAATTCTCTCTGGGACTCCCCTCCACTGTGAGAGACAGAGCTGACTGGCAGACACGCACATTATCTCCACAGTCAAATGCTTCCCTTTGCCTATGCCACGCTCCCTCTTCATTCTGCTCAAGGTCTCCCTCTCTCTGTAGTACAAATTGCCCTGAAAATAGCCGGTTAGACAAGAAGACACAATCGAAACCTCATGGGACGCCGGGACCCTCCAAACATAGTCTTTAGAGTAATTAGTTCAGGCATCAGGCTTATTTTCTCTCACATTGTGCCAGGCTTTATTTAGAGGCGCTTCTTCTGATGCACTTTAGTTATCGTTAACTTTACAGGGAACATATAGTAGTAGAGGCAGGTGTCTGGGCAATGGGAATTTAGCTGATTGTTGGCTAAACTACAATGAAAAGTATATGGAAATATAGAGAGTACATATGATGTTTGTCTATTTAAAAGATCATTGTTCAAGTCAAGAACGTTGCAGTTTGTTGTGTACTATACTATAAAGTAATCTTTAGTTTTGTGTGTAACCGCTCAGTGAACTACAGCTTTTTTCTCGCACAACACACGTCACCAAAACAATGCTTTCTCCGGCTTGTGGATTGTGGCGCGAAAATGTCATGACACTTACGCGACACGGGGTTTGTAGTCTTATTAATTACATATTTTCACAGTCTTATACTTCAACAAATGAACAACAAACTGACTTTCTTGACTTGAAGAATTTTATTTTAAATAGTCAAACGTCATATGTGTACTTCGTGTCACAAAGCAAACGGGATCTAAAAATAATGTTATTCTCACCGTTGACTACCATACATTTTTTTTTTAAACTAAGGTCCCATAATGCGGAAGGGACTTCGGCTCTCTATAGTGTATTGCACTATAGTTAGCTTTACATAGTTTTACATCCATTTAAAAAGGACTGGTTTTTGTGTGAGTTATAGAGATTGTTTCCATGTAAGAATGAATTATAACCATTAGACTCTTGACAGCTGAGATCCTTAGATGTCTTTGAATTATTTGATTGGATTATGGACAGAAATGCCTCCAAGGTTGTAGAAGATGGGAAAACATTTCCAAGACAAAATTGCTTGTGATTATTATTTTTATTTTTTATTTTAATTATTTAACTAAAAGCCATTTATGTCTCTCAAACAAAGTTGTCCCAAGGCAACGTGTATTTTTACCCATTAGCCTTTTGAAGAGGACAATGCGTCGGCCCATCAAGTGAATGAGAGGGTCGAACGTAGCATTTATAAGGCGAGTCTACAGCACAAAAATGCAGGAGAAGCCATTTTGTTGCTGTCAAGAGGGTTTTGTGGCTCTAAAAGGCTGCGGTGATTTGCACTGACATTCGGGTCTTGTATGGTGCTTTTAAGAGCTCTGCGTGGGCACTCTGTATCACACACTACCGAGCAAGACAAAAACCTACCTGTCACTCGCTAACGCGTCTATTGCACTTAAAAAGTTTCTCGGCTACTTCCACAGAGGTCCTGAGGTGACTCGGTTATTGTGTTTCTGTGCTGGACTTTTAATCGACGGTGGCTTTTGTGTAGAATGTATTTCTCAGTTTCAGTTGAAAGTGAATTGAAATGATTCACCTTGGGTGTTGCAGGGCTTTCAACATTGTTAGGATGATATTATAATACATTTGTTTTCCAATGTCATTTGTATGTCATTACTTAATATTATAATTTTAAAACATTAAACGTTAACGTATCTAATAAGGGAACTTTTGGTTTCACTCGCCGTGTCTTCTCACATACGTGGAGCTAGCGTGGTTGCTAGCTGCGGTTGCTAGCTTTAAGCTCAGTTCACTTTCTCCTTGCACAAATGGACTGGCCTGTATTCAAATGCACCCATCGTGTTACATGAAGGTCACAGCATGCAAGACAAACAAGAGGGTGAGGACGTGGATGGGAGGGGGCCGGGGGGGGGGGGTTTCCTCCATTGCACACCCCCCCCTTACTTCCGACCCTCCACCCAGGCTACCTTTATTAGCCGCCCTATTAACAACTGTTACTGCAGCTTTAATTACGCCCCTGTGATCTCCAAGAGTGGCGGGCGTTTGTCATCTGCCTTCCCCCGGGGGAGCCTGGGTAATTACCGGCATCCATCCAAGGGCCGCCGCACCCGTTTGCCGTGGCGATAATCACACCGCCGTCGCCGCCGCTAACATCTGCTCCGCCACGCGCGGGAGTCCAAGTGGCCCTAAGCCTGTCACGCCGTGCCTCCCTGTGTCAGGCGTGACCCTTGACCTCACCCAGAGCTCCACCCGGCTAATTTGTTAACTCTCAGAGGCATGTGGGGGATTGTGTGTGTGTGTGTGTGTGTGTGTGTGTGTGTGTGTGGGGGGGGGGGGGGTGTTTGGCTGACACAACAGATTGCAAA
>JAODUH010002560.1:1506-11947 GCA_027564835.1 Typhlichthys subterraneus | reverse complement strand
CTCCCGTTTGGCGCGCCCCACCTGTCATGTCTCTATTCCCCACTAGTGGGGCACGCCCCACACTTTGAGAACCACTGAGTTAACTGAACCTCTGGGAGCTGGAGCCTCATTTATTAATGTCCACAATTGCCTATAAATGGTCACTGAAACGCCCAGAATTAATATTTATTAATGACTTTAATGAAGGCAAACCCCAACAGAGACCCCCAAAAAAGTAATTTCACCCAAGCGTGAAATTGAAATTCTTGTAGGGGAGGTTTATAGATGAAAACTTTTGTTTTGTGGACATTACAAATGCCAATAAGCACAAGTATCTCTAAAGATTTGTGTTAGGGGGAAATTCTTTATGGTCAAGTTTCTGAGACACTGATCTAATATGACTTCTCTTTCCATCTTCTGGTATGAATATATATAAATGATAGTTTTACACACCTCATCGTTGGTTGCCTTAGTGATTATAGCTCATACCTGCTCTGCTGTTTCTGATGATAGATATATTTAAAATTAATATTCTAAGTCTGACGACGTCCCTACTGTTGGTGATTTGAGAAATTCTTATTTATTTTTCAAAATGTTATTAATTACAAAGCATTTCTCAAGATTCATTCTTCTGCCATCTCAGTCGCAGTTTCCCATTAATCAGTTTTTTGTGCGTATGCATGGGTCAGTGTGCCTGGCGCATTCTCACGTCAAGTTTGTTGGTTAATAAATCCCAAACTTTGCGTAGAAAATGGCGTATGCACTTTTTAAACATACGCAACTTTATAAGTGAGGCCCCTGGTCTCAATAAATGCATTTGCTAACTGGAATTGGGGCAGGCATGTCTGGCTGTGAGGATGTTTTGAATGATTGATATTACAGTTGTTTGATCCCAGATGTTGATGACTTGTGATAAATATGAATATGAATTATTCATATTTTATTAATGTATATTTTATTAATATTTTCATTGTAAATGTGTTTGTGTTATAGGTCTGTTATCTTGGCTGGGCCACGATGCTACAGTAAAAGAGGTTTAATCATTATATCATAATTAAATAAAGTCAAACATTTGGTTGATTGATATGCACATAGGCTCCCTATTCTACAGATGAATACTGTATATTTATGTAGTGCAGATATATTTATATCCTTTCAAGGTATGCTACAATACATTCTCCTGTACATTGTAAATGGCAACTGTTACTCTGTGGTTTTAAACTGAATGACATTGAATAACTATCAGTATTGCTTATATGAATATGACATACATACATACAATACACTATATAAATGTCTATACAAACACATTAAATATACACACATTGAATAGATGTATTATAGACAGGACTATTCCTTTTGTTGTCAACAACTATCATCTGTGAGCAAACACAAAACACTGCTAGGTAATATGTATAATGTGTCATACCTACGATAATTCATTGTGTGTGCATGTGTGTTACCTGACACAAATGCCACTTTCTCTCTCAACACTGTCAGAACATCTGCTGCCTTCACATTACCTGTACACAGTAGATTAATATTGTCAGTAACAGGATAGTGCTGGTTAGTAGGCTGGTTAATAGGCTACTGGGTTGGTACTGGTTAGTGGGGTAGTAGGAAATACAGGCACACTACAGTACAGTGTACCATGTTAGCACTAACATAGTTAGTACTATGTTAGTACTAACACTAACATAGTTAGTACTATGTTAGTAGTATAGCACTGCGTTACAGCTGCTATGACACTGTGGTACAAGTGCTTACACAAGGATGCACACACACACCATTAGTAGGTCTATACACACAGCAGGTACACAACATATGGACAGTAAATACACACACACACACCATTAGTAGGTCTATACACACAGCAGGTACACAACATATGGACAGTAAATACACACACACACCATTAGTAGGTCTACACACACAGCAGGTACACAACATATGGACAGTAAATACACACACACACACCTCTATCGGTAGCGATTACATTCCAACATCCTTGCAGGAGGCCTCTCTCTCTCACACACACACACACACAATCGCGCTACCTGACCGCGCCAGGCCGTGCTGATCCGCCTCGCTCAGTTCTCCGGACATCTTCAGATCTTTTCGCCAGGCGAGCCTTGATCGCGTTCGAGGCGTAGGCGTGTGCGTGTGTGTGCGCGCCGCCCTAGCAGTCCATCCTGACGGTTAGCATCGCGGCAGACACGCGGCAGAGACACGGACGTTTCGCTTCCGTCTCGGTTGCTTCACGAGGAGCCGCGCGACATGCCGCCCGGGGACACCGTGTCTCGCGCTGCGGCGTCGAGGCTCCGGTGGGCTGTCGGGTTTTTTTTTTTTTTTTTTTTACAATTAATCTCCACGCGCCACCGGAGCGTCTGCACGCAGGCGCACGCGGCGCTAACGCGCTCGGCTCAGCTGCACTGCGCGTGCACCCGCCTCCTCGCTACTATTACAGCTCCCACCGTCTACCGTGCTCGTTACCGTCAGAGTACACCGGCCATGAACTGCAGGCAAGGTATTACAGACAGACAATACAGTACCGCACACAAGCCTCCTCATTCATGTGTCCTTGTTCTGTCACAACCGGGATTTGCATGCGGACAGTGACATCTCGTGGCCAGAGGGGGAATAGTCTGCTCTACAAATTAAAACGGCATTGGTGACGTCATGTCATGAGTTACAAGTTTCGTGTCAATTATCAAACCACAACACTTTAACGTATTAATGTGCGTGCATGCACACTAGTAAGCTTCATAAGAATTTCCCAAATTCTGCATACACATTTTAACTAAAATGTGGTTAGATCGATCCAAGTCATAAGAACGGAGTAGCCAATAGAACAAATGAAACACGTATGAAGTGTATCAACAATGCCTATGATACTGTATTTAAACTCCCAGTTTTTCCCCAGTACAGTAAGTATTCACAGTACAAGTATTCCAAAGTTGAATAAAAAAAAAAAAAGTATTTCAGGTAGGCTATCGCTAGCATACCCAGCCTGCTGTCGACCCGATATGTTAAATAACCTGGTGTATAGGTAAGACACAGGTGAGGTTGGGCCCGCAAAGGACAGGCATAGCTAAATAGTTAACCCTACCTCTTCCGTCTACGTGATGTGCATACACCACATTGTCGCTAGGGGGCGCCCCAACAGTGTATTCCAGGGTTTTGTGGCGTGCGGCTATTAGTCAAAAGAACGTTTTTATAACGTTCGTGACGTGTATACCGACAGGGAACGTTTTATTTATTTTGCATATACTCCATATCAAATTACCCCACTTGATTGGAGGTAAAGTCAAAGTAAATACATCAGATTTAATGTGAGTTCATTACAATCACCCACATTATAATTTAGAAGGAAACTAAAATATGTTGGATTCAGTCAACAAGTAGCATAGACTGGACCAGATGCATCCTTTCACCAATATATGTGACAGACAGGGCATTTAAATACACACAACATATATAATTACATTTGTACTGTATAATCATGAGTAAACAAACAACAGTAGATCACCAATGGTTTATTTCAGCAGTAGAAAACAGCTATTAATAACCATATTCATCCATTAAAGTAATAAGAATAAGCAACCTATTCATGGTCAAGTAATCACATACAGGAATGTGGTTGGAACTGATTTCCACCTCCAATTATTAGTCACCAACTGTTCAAGACAATCTGTCTTGTTTCATCCATGCTAATAAAAGTGGGTTATTTAAAAAGGTATAGTAAGCAATTGTAAGCTAATACATGTTTTGTCAAATTCACCACAGATCTCCATCTCTTTCACTGTTCTGTGTGTGCTCTGAGAGAACAAAACAAAATCTGGAACTCCATAAACTGCAACAAAGTGGTGCAGATCTCCCAGCCTTTACAATGCTTTTCTGTTGTGTGTGTGTGCATGTGTGTGTGTGTGGCGGGGGGAGCCAATGAGGAAGCAGCCTATGGCATTAAAGGAAGGTGCTTTTGTTTTGATAGAGTTCAAATATCAACAAGCTCTCTCAAGGAATTACTTACTAGAACTTTAAACATGTACCCCTCACAGTGCCCAGAGTATAGGCCTTCATTAGTCAGGTAAACCTGTCTGCTATTGGTCGGACGATTATTTGCATCTCAGCCAATGTGCTCCGCCTCTCTTACTCTCCACTGCATGCAACCAAAGCCTGTGATGTGATTGGTCAACAATACTTGGGGCCGCAAACAAACCAGGATGAGATCTGATTATAGAGATTAGGTGAGCCTTAATTAGCCTGTCAATCAAGGTCATTATATCCTTCACTGATTGGTTACAGGTTACAGCAACAATTAGCCATACAGCAGACAGATTGGGTGAAGTCCAGCCTCCTGCAGTTTATCCAGCAAATGAGTTTGAAGGCCGACCTTTAACCCCCAAGCCTGACACCTGAACACACGCACGCACGCACACACACACACACACACACACACACGGTTAGGGGGTAATAGTCCAGCTCTTTATGCTGTGAATAGTGTCAACTGTGCTGTATTAGCCCTGGACGTCACGTATTTTGGTTAAATTGGTTTCTCCCGTACAGGACCTCCCTTGTCCTGTATAGGCTACTCTAATCACCTGCGCTGTTCACCATAGGCCCACTCCTAGACCTGATACAACAGCAGTATGTGTGGCATACGCCGTGAGACCTGTCTGTCTGACAGGTCACCATGGTATCCAATCACAGGCCCTCTCGTGTGCGCTTTCATTTTACGTAGCTGATAACGCATATAATTAAAGATTTTTATTTTCAGAAGTTTTTTTTGCCAATGTTTAAGCTCTCTAAAGTAACTTGCTTGCCTGTTAGAGATTAAACAAACATACAGGTATGAACACAGCCTGTTCATTGTTATACAGTGAAATTAGTGATTTAGCAGGCACTCATTAGACCACCCCCCAAATATTTGATCATAGAAACTCCCCTGTAAATGCATCCTGCTGGAACTATAGTTCCACTGTTCTAGTGTCTGTGCACCTTGTTTTATGGTGCTTATTGGTGAGCTCCACTGGAGATTGTAACGTTCTCATTGTTGTAAATAGGGCTTGGACGATAAGACAATTTCATGCCACGATTATCAACAGAAGTATCACGATTTTATCACTATTAATTGATAAAATACTCTTCAACATTGTTAGCACCACAGAAACCATTTTTACGTGTCTATAGAAAAATTAAGTTCATGCAGAACCTTAGTAAATGTTTTTAAATAAAAAAAAAAAATGAAAATAAACTTGAACACAATAAAAAAGGTAGGATCTCAAAAACCCTTCTAAAATAAGGAAAACCCTTCAACTGCAAGAACATGGATCCATAAACAAACCTGAACTGTATTATTCTAAAAACATTACGCACACTAGAGAAGCACCGTGCTGATTAGTTAGAATTACGCTCAAACAAGGAGGATGGCATGCAAATACAACCGTTGACGCTACCAAAAAAAAAAAAAGCTGGGTCAGATGCGGCTATAAATCGCATGCCTTGCGATTTGCAAATCGTTCCGCCCTAGTGAGGATGTAGATAACAGACCCAGAACAAGACAAATCATTTCCCACATTTGGCTACAATGTTTACAAAAATCTAAAAGACATTTACTGTTACGTGATGAAGTGCTTGATATGCCTCCCGGAAAACACTGATCTCCACTTATAAAAACTCCCTAACATGCTTGTTGAAATCCTAAGTTGTAGACCTGCTAGCCAGCCTTCTCTCTGTGAACCTACCCTAGACAGGTTAGCAAACGTTAGCTAGACTACCCTTGTATCAATATTACTTGTATATCTGCCGTCTGATTTTCATTTGGATATTCACTTTTTTTTCCCCTTGTTCTAAAGGATTGACAGTCCTACCACTGGACAGGGGGAGGGACTTAGTGAAGGGTGACCGAACATAAGCTTTTCTTCAGTTTCTTTGCTTTAGTGTTTATTTATTTTAAATGGAGTAGGCTAATTGTACTTTTACTCGAGTATATATTTTCAGTAGGCTCCTCTACCCACCCCTGATAATGATACAGTAAAAAGCTAAATGGAATATATTTGGTACCTTTCCTAATAAAGAATAAAAACACCATATCGCCATGGCATCATCATCTGTCAGAACGTGGCATGGCAGGGTGTCCCTTATTTGGTAGTGTGACAGCTGCCAACCCTAGCTGTGAAGTGACTATCAATTCTGTCGGCCTACCTTAAACGTAGCTCCTTCCAGACCATCTTTACTCTCCAGGCCAGCAGAAGTCACATAGAGGTCACTATAGCAGCGACCCCCAAAGCAACAGGAAGTGGTTTTTGACACAGGAAGCGAAACAGTCTGGAGCCTCACTCCTGTGAGGAACAGGTGCATTATGGGTAACATAGTACCAGACGGGCATTATGGGTAACGTAGTATTAGACAGGGGCATTATGGGTAACATAGTACCAGACAGGGGCATTATGGGTAACGTAGTATTAGACCGTTGCATTATGGGTAACGTAGTACCTGTGTGAGGGTCTATGTTGAGAACCCGTCCAGCACTGTAGCATGCGAGCCACAGTCGGCCCTCAGCATCGACACACAAACCATCTGGGATCCCTTCACCGTCCTCCACAGTATACACACACCTCCTGTTAGCTACACACAGTATATACACACCTCCTGTTAGCTACACACACCTCCTGTTAGCTACACACAGTATATACACACACCTCCTGTTAGCTACACACAGTATACACACAGTATACACACACCTCCTGTTAGCTACACACAGTATATACACACCTCCTGTTAGCTACACACAGTATACACACATCTCCTGTTAGCTACACACACACACCTCCTGTTAGCTACACACAGTATATACACACACCTCCAGTTAGCTACACACAGTATACACACACAGTATACACACACCTCCTGTTAGCTACACACACACAGTATATACACACCTCCTGTTAGCTACACACACAGTATACACACACCTCCTGTTAGCTACACACACCTCCTGTTAGCCACACACACACACCTCCTGTTAGCCACACACACACGCAGTATATACACACCTCCTGTTAGCTACACACACAGTATACACACACCTCCTGTTAGCTACACACAGTAAACACACACCTCCTGTTAGCTACACACACACACAGTATATACACACCTCCTATTAGCTACACACAGTATAGCCACACACAGTATATACACACACACCTCCTGTTAGCTACACACACTATATACACACCTCCTGTTAGCTACACACATACTATATACACACACCTCCTGTTAGCTACACACACACACAGTATACACACACCTCCTGTTAGCTACACACACCTCCTGTTAGCTACACACACACAATATACACACCTCCTGTTAGCCACACACAGTATATATACACACACACACCTCCTGTTAGCTACACACACACAGCATATACACACCTCCTGTTAGCTACACACACCTCCTGTTAGCTACACACACCCCTCCTGTTAGCTACACACACACACACACAGTATACACACACACCTCCTGTTAGCTACACACACAGTATACACACACCTCCTGTTAGCTACACACACACAGTATGTACACACACCTCCTGTTAGCTACACACACACACTATATACACACCTCCTGTTAGCTACACACACACACTATATACACACCTCCTGTTAGCTACAGACACACACAGTATATACACACCTCCTGTTAGCTACACACACACAGTATGTACACACCTCCTGTTAGCTACACACACACAGTATGTACACACCTGTTAGCTACACACACAGTATACACACACACCTCCTGTTAGCTACACACACACTATATACACACCTCCTGTTAGCTACACACACACAAACAAAATAATGTGTGTGTGTTACTTAGTGTTCCCGTGGCAACGTGGTAGTCAAAGGCGTCAACACGGTAGCTCAGACTGTCCACATAGTAAAACACCTTCTGGTCCGGAGACCAGTCCAGCCCGTTGGACAGATCCACCTGCAACCATCGTAACGGTTAGTGGAGGGAGCGTTGGGGAGGGGAAGGGTGTTGTCATGGTCACCTGGTCAAAGTGCCTGGCCACACTCAGGTCCATCTGCAGACAGAACAGGGAGCCTTGTTTCCTCTCCAGAACACCTGGGCTCTCCTCTGTTGCCATGGTACCTGGTAACAGCATTATCAATGTAGGGACCCATGCCTGCTACTAACTAGTCAGTAACTAGTCAGTAACTAGCCAGTTCCATGCATGCATTACCTCTAACTAGTCAGTAACTATTCAATAACTACTCAGTACCATGCCTGCGTTACCTCTGACTAGTACCATGCCTGCATTAACTCTGACTAGTCAGTAACCAGTAGCAGGAGAGCATACCAGCTGGTAATCAGCCAGTAACCAGGTCTTACCAGCCACCAGACGTCCAGCTGGATCGACTTTGCCGTCATTGAAGCGGTTTCTAGGTTTTTCCCGATCCACCTCGGCTAGTGACATCACTCCCTGAGTGGACCAATCAACGGCCACGAAGCGGCGCCCCACACCGGCAATGTAGCCCCCTGACCTCCTTGGTACAACAAAGCCCACCGATTGGTCTAGAGAGAGAAACAGAAAGCATTCTGGGTAGAGTAGGGCTCAGCATTGTTATTGAGGAGGTTATCTCACAGTTTATCCAAAAACAGGAAGTCAGCTATGTGATTGGCTGACCTGTGGCTATGGACTGAAGGCCATTGGTTGCTGGGTTCCATCGGTGGATCTTCTGCCCGATGATGTCGACATAGAGCAGGGTCTGCTCTGACTCCTCCCAAACCGGGCCTTCACCAATCAGACATCTCTCCTCGATGAAACATTCCACTTTCACTGATGACATCACAGGGCTTAAGAGGAAGTCCAACTGTATTTAAATACTGTACGACTACATGGTAGTATTTGTACTGTAGACAGTGGTAGTGTTTATACTGCAGTAGTACTGTAGACAGTAGTAGCATTCCATATGTAGTATTTATACTGCAATAGTACTGTAGACAGTAGACTGAGGTGCGAGTTCTTAAAGGGCACCTATGCATGTGTTTGATATGTCCCATTGTGTGTGAGGTGTTTATGAACCAACTATTGCCTCCTGATTTGAGCCCGAAGGATAGTGCTAAAGTTGTTTGCCTGTCACCTGTGTGTCTTAAAGTAATAAAGAACCAGTTTTTTTCCCAGTAACGTGTGATGGCCTCTTGACTTGACACCAGACCTGACCGGATAAAGGTGGTGGCAGTAAAAAGCCACATGATCCAGTGTTTTACGCGATTAGAGAAAATATATTACAGTATTTAACTCAATTCCAAATTTAAACTATAATAAACGTTAAACTACATTTGGAATAGCTGTGTATTTTACTTTTTCAAAATATTTATACTTTTTAAAACAGTCAAATATTTGTAGCCTGCACATTTTTCACTTTTAGAAGGAATTGAGAACTTTCAGATATCATAAGTCTTCAACTTCCTTTAGCTTTCTTAAAAAAACTATTCCGTTCTTGATGTCAGATACTTCCCAGCCTATAAACAAATGGCTTGTATTTTTCATCAAATTAGAAGTGATTAGGTGTTTTACTAAATGAAGATTTTAGTAGTGTTAAGATCTTAATAAAATCACCATTTTGCATTTATAACCATGAACTCCATTAACTAAAAAATGAAGCATAGCGTCAATTACCCGTTGTACATGGATGGTAGTATTTATACTGCAGTAGTAGCCAGTAGTCGACTGACAGCAATAGTGTTCATTAGTCTATTAGGCAGACTACGTGTCCATATGTTATGTGCACTACATTTAGTTATGTTTAGGCTGAGACTGAACCATGGACAGAACAGAACTTTGCAGGCTCCAAATCATACATTTCTTAGATTATTTTAGGCAAAACGCTTACCGACCTTAATGGTGACACCGCTGGCCAGAAAACTAGTCTCCAACGTCGTTGTAAACTTAGCCTACAACAAACGAGAGATAAAAACTTGTACAACAAACAGGTCCAACCACGTGATGGTCCTATGTTCCCACCCCTCGCCACCTGACAGGCGAGGAAGTGCTGATGTATTCCTTCATATAGCCTGAGTCGTAGTGGTGGTTATATGTCTAGAGACCACACTCCCAGATAGATAAGGGGTCCTCTGTTTCAGATGTTCACACTTTACACCATTAGACAGCAGATGGTTGTTTTCCTTAGTGGGCTGGAGGGGCAAAATAGACATATGCTATGGACCGCAGCATTTAACTGCACGGTAGTTTTTTTTTGGTGCAAGATATATACTATGATTTACAGATTCTGCTGCAAGGTTAGGTAGATTACGTCAGATTGTTTACAAGATTAAATGCCCGTTCATCATGGGCGCGTTCAATGGACTGAACGTTTTGAACGTTTAAAAAAAATGTTTAGCCTAAACGACGTGTTACCTAGAAAACGTTTGAAACGTTCTTTAACTTTCA
>JAODUH010002559.1:0-11948 GCA_027564835.1 Typhlichthys subterraneus | reverse complement strand
CCCCCCCCCCCCCCCCCCCCCCCCCCCCCCCCCCCCCCCCCCCCCCCCCCCCCCCCCCCCCCCCCCCCCCCCCGTGCTACAGTCTCAAGAAGGATTGGAGTGGAAGGTGCTGCTGTGAACTCTCTGCAAACTCACAGAACAACACAAACAGCCAATCAATGGCTGTCATTTAAATCCCAACTAGGCGTCATTGGCTAGATGGCCAGCATATCGGCCCGCGTGTGCACACACACACGCACGCACATAGATAACAGACAGATTAAAGCCTGTGTACATTGTACAGACACACACAGCTATGTGCACACACACACACGCATGCAAACACCATATCTGTGAGAGGAACAAAGAGAACACATACTGCCGTATCGTGTTTCATAGTCTGGCTCTAACGGGCTGAAGAGATGAAAGGATTGGCTACAGCCAGCCGGTATGCTGCCACTTAGCCCCGGCGGTGCACGTGCGTGCGCACGTGTGTGTGTGTGTGTGTGTGTGTGTGGAGGGTTGTCATGTAAACATCTGTTTCTGTAGACGCTTCTCTGATGTGGTCCATCTGATGCTCTGTTACCTTGTTAGTATGTTAAAAATGTGTGTTTGAGCATGTTAACTCTGCGTGTGTGTGTGTGTGTGTGTGTGTTGCAGTCCCTTCCCAAGGTGTACACCCAGACAACACCTCTGGCTAAGCTGCACTAAAAGAAATCGAGCGTCGATAAGGGAGCCATTACAGCACATGGATTGACGTATCAATCATCCACGCAACATTCATGCGATCACCACCAAATTATGCAAATCCTAATTATGTCTGGGGAAATTACCATTCTTTATCGGCTAATAGTCGCAATTGTTTGGGGGGTTCCTTTCCACTGTTTCTAGCGCTTCTTTCCCCAATATTTCCATTTTTCACATTCTCATATTCAGCTCTAATGATCCCATTTTGCACCGCATACAATGGAATAATAATGGCCTAAGTATGAATAATGAATCGGCGCGAGTCAGCGCGTGTTGCGGTTGCGTATAGTGTAAACAGCATGGCTGTTTACATCCTTGTGAGTCATCAAGGCGAGTTCTGAGTCTGCCGTCCGCATCAAGCTGATTAATCACCGCGGTTACACGTATGTTAATGATTGGCGTATTTGCATGTATGAAAAGTAATTATGGTTAATGGAGGAGATGGATGGGGCCCTCCATGGAAAAATATGCATAACAATGCCTGTAATGTGATTCTTATGATTCATTGTACAGTGACGGTATCTACTTTAAACTCAGCCTTGCCTCAGTAGTGTAGATGAGGCATTGGTGCACTGCGTTTCTTTCCCAACGTAACAAACGCTTTCTTCTTTTACAGACAGAGAATGGAGTTGGGACTTTAAATTGTTAGAAACAATTACCTTAAAAAATGTCAGCCGGCAGAAAGAAAGTTAAACTTCTACATAGTCTTTATGATGTATATGGTCTTCACGTCGAGCTGCGGGGGGAAAAAAAGCACCTATATATTTATATATATATATATATATATATATATATGTTTGTTTGTTCGTATACGAGTTTTGTATTTCTGAATATTAATTTCCACATGAATATGACATATGGCTTATTAGGAGTGCAACTCTTCTGTATTATAAGATACTGTATTATAGATACAATCTATTTGATGTAACAGTCAAAAGTTGTATCTTACTTTTTGTTACAGCAGGCTACAAAAGCATCCAAACCATCGTTGTTTTTATCATTGTTTTTAGCAGTGACCATGGCTTAAGCTACCAATAAATCCATCTCCACAACTTCTACAGCCTTCAGCGGTGGCATTACTATTGGCTCTGAACCCTGAACCCATAAAACCAAAGAGCTGCTTCCCGGCTTCCCGTCTCCCGTTGAAACAAAAGTTGATTCAGTTCGCTGGAGGCCTAGTGCGCGCACGTGCGTGTGTGTGTGTGTGTGTGTGTGTGCGCTCTCTAGTGAACAAACCATACTGTAGGAGCCCTTGACACATCTCACATTTATAGACGCGTTTTGGTCAATCTGGGGGTCCGACCAGTCCTTTGGCCTGCAGGCAGAGGTGGCGGTGGTGGTGGTGATGACGGTGGTGTTCAAGGCGGAGGGGGGGTGGGGGGTGCAGCTAGACAAACGCCGATGCGGCGCGTGGGGGTTTTAAATAGCGAGATGGCATCCGCGAGGAGCTGCAGCCAAGCCTGCTTGGTCCAGCTCCAAAACCAGAGCACAGTGTCCTGAAGCCTGACCTCCTCCCTTATAAGCCCCAATATATCCTGCGCTGCCACACACTGCCATTTTGTGATCGACTGTGTGCGTGTGCACGTGTGTGTGTGTGTGTGCATGCACGCGCATGTGTCTGCTCGTACGAGTGAACAGAGGCGGGGCCTTAACACATTACCCATTGTGGTCTGCGGTGATCTCAGCGAGAGGGACATCTGCAGAGCATATTTTTATAATTTTTTTATGTCGTGTGCAAACAAGTTAGCTTTGGGCTAGAGAACCCCGCCACCGATGACCACATCACGGCAGCACAGCGTTATAGCTCGGCAAAGACCTGACCTGAGTGGAGAAGCACCACTTCCCCTTTCGCTAATACGGCCCACCGTCCACATCCGACAGGATACAACACACAAAGTAAAACTTGGGTCAGGTTGTGACGAGCAGTGGTCCAAAGCCGCAGGGCTCCAGCACACACGGAGATGCACCGAGGAGACATCGTGAAACAAAAACTTGCTCGCAGACACGCCCACACACACACACACACATATACGGTACGTGCCAAACACACACTGTGATCATTCACTGACCTTGCGATCCGCGGCGATGCTAGCAGGTGCTTGTGCTAGCGTCTGCTAGCATAACACACACAAACACACACACACTCATGCAAACCAGGTCGTACAATAAAGAACCCTCCTTTTCACTGTCTCTAGCCGCATGCTTCGAGACAACACCTACGTGTTGTAAAATAACTCTCGCTGAGAGCTCTGCTATATTGGGCACTGTGGAGGAGACAGCGGTACAAGCAATTAACTTATCAACCCCGCAAAGTGGATTTATAGCTTGGGCATTCTTCTGAGGCGGGGTGGCAGCCAGGCTATTGGCTCTATTGTATGTCCTGTCATCTCCTCTACCAGGTAGATGGGGTGTCCTTGGCCTTGGGAGCTGCAGCTGTGCTCTGCATGGGGCGGCATGCTGGGGACCAGGAGGCCACTGGACCAGGGACCAGGAGCCTATTGGTAGATCACTGGACCATGGACCAGGAGCCTATTGGTAGATCACTGTACCAGGGACCAGGAGCCTATTGGTAGATCACTGGACCAGGGACCAGGAGCCTATTGGTAGATCACTGGACCATGGACCAGGAGCCTATTGGTAGATCACTGGACCAGGGACCAGGAGCCTATTGGTAGATCACTGGACCAGGGACCAGGAGGCCACTGGACCAGGGACCAGGAGCCTATTGGTAGATCACTGGACCAGGAGACCACTGGACCGGAGGACTACTGGTAGATCAACGGACCAGGGACAAGGAGCCTACTGGTAGATCACTGGACCAGGAGACCACTGGACCGGGAGACTACTGTAGATCAATGGACCAGGGACAAGGAGCCTACTGGTAGATCACTGGACCAGGAGGCCACTGGACCGGGAGACTACTGTAGATCAATGGACCAGGGACAAGGAGCCTACTGGTAGATCACTGGACCAGGAGACCACTGGACCGGAGGACTACTGGTAGATCAATGGACCAGGGACCAGGAGTCTACTGGTAGATCAGTGGACCAGGGACAAGCTAATAAGGCAATTGTAATGGTTGGAGGGAGGGTAAGCAACTATCAATAAATGCTATGGGTTGACCTTGTTTGCTTAATTATAAAATAAATAAGATGGACAAGAACGATGTAGTCTAATTGGGTGATGCAAGCTCCTCTTGTGGAATAATGCCATGCAGTGCATGAACCTGCCGACCCTTCAGAGCCGATGTTCAGATAAATGGTAAATGGACTGCATTTATATAGCGCTTTACATTATTTGGCTCACATTCACCCATTCACACACCGATGGTTATGTCAGTCATGCAAGGAGACACCTGACCACCGGGAGCGGTTAGGGTTAGGTGTCTTGCTCAAGAACACCTCAACACTTGGTGAGGAGTTAGCGGGGTTTGAACCTGTGAGTTCTTTATCACCTATCGCCCCGCTCTACAACTGCGGGCGTTAGTATTCAGGCCAGGTGCCATCTTGTGCAAATCGTATATACTGTACAGTATGTAGCAATGTTTTTAATCAGCAACATTTGAGATATGCATGCCAAAGCTTGTCCATTTGATTTTAGAGTGATACATACTGCTGTTACCCTAATGTAAGTGCAGCATGATTGGGTGGATTATGATATTTATATGTGACCAGTCATATTCCAAATGCATTATGCAGGCTAATGCTAATCATTCTAAATGCTAATCATTCTATCCTTCCTCTTCTAATCAGTATCTTCCAGCCACATACTATTACAACATATTATATGGCTCTTACAGCCTTTTCATGCTTTGAATCTGGTGTGACAATTAAGATAATATTTATAATATATGCGTTTGTTAAAGGACAGTGTTATTACCATGCTGTGAACCGAAGTAAACCTTGAATAAATGATACTGTAGGTTAAGGCATTACTACATGGCTAGGTTGAGGCTCAAGTAAGATGTATTTGCCTAAAAAAACCCTATTACTTACAGTAGACAAACATGTATATTTGTTTTGAATATTGTAGTGACTTAACTTAAATGTTAAAGCTAAGGTGTAAAAATGTGTGTTAAATTAACATTTATGTGCTAATATTTTATTAATCTGCAACTTCTCAATAAAGACCAAATTAAATGTCTTTATTGAGGTTATTATTTATTGAGATTATGTCAGTGTTGCAAGCTATGCAAGTTTGATATCTGACAGGTTGAAAGAAATAGTGTTTCACTCCTTACTGAATTTACCATTTTATTACGAGGACAATGTGATAATAGTGGATTGGTAGTAAAGTAATTGTGAACTGTGTTTTAAAAACGCATTAAAAAAAAAAAACACACTTGATATGTTATATATATTATCTTTAAAAGGAAATTAATACATTTTAGGGGATGGATTAAAAACATTTTATTTATTGTTTCGTGCTGTTTTAAGAGCAGTGTCGTTAAGACCAGAAAAGACATCTTAATGAGTATGCCAATGAGTTAGATGAAAAGACATCATGCAGACCTGATCTCCATTCCAAAGTGCACGTGTCCTCTGTGTTCTGCAGGCAACCCTGGCTGACTTGATAGCTAGGCCCTGCTGTGCCTGGTGCAAGAGCACTTGAGAAAGGTTTGAGACCTGAAGGGTGTTAATTACTTGTCAAGAGCTTGTTAAGATGAGACCTGCGGCTGTAGAAAACCCATATCTCACCAGAAGTACACAAAACTACACGCACGCGCACACACACACACACACACACACGACACAAGCAGTTTTACACTGAGAGAGAGCAGGTGCACGTTCTATACCCCCCCTCCCCCGCACATGCACAAAAACACACACACACGTCTTTCCCTCCGCCTGTATGCTATGATACACACACACACATACAGTCAGACGCTATACTTGAACTCAATAACACCACCTTAACACATATCTCCCCTGCCTGCCTCCCTTCCATCCTCCTCCCGCCCTCCCCCCACACATTGCGGGCGTTAGTATTCACGCCAGGTGCCATCTTATGCAGTCCTGTGTAGGGCCCGCTCCAGCAGCAGGTTGTAATAGGGAGCGTAATAAGCCGCCATGGCCGAGATGAGAGGACAGGGTAAATATTTGAACAAAGCCGGATCAATGGAAATCAGGCAGCCTTCGAAACAAGAGGCGGGTGGGAGAGAGAGAATAAATCTCCAGATAGAGGCGCACATTAAGCCCCGACAAGGACGAAGCAGTCTGTGGCGTGGAAACAACTAACGGAGCTCATTCTTCTTCTTCTTTTTTTCTGTGTCCTGCATCTGTTATTCATTCATGAAGAACAAGATGGCCGCCCTCAGCGAGCCTTTCCTTTTCATTGCGGTTATGATTTATGCCTTCCTTAACTAATCAAGGGTGTGATCATTAGTCAGGGAAAGGCACTGAGGCCAGAGCCTTGGCAGGTCAGTGGAAGGCCGTATGCCCCGTCGAGGCGAGCACCCGTCCCCCTCAACCCTCCCCTTCCCGTTGCCGTCTGCTGGTGCGTTCGGGGATAAGAGATGACTGGAGGTACGCCCTCTCACCTTCTCCCTGTGCCCTTTGGAGACATTCATCAGGAGCGGGGACAGGCAGCTCATTGGTGGCTTGTGACACACAGAGTGTATTAATAAGCCGGTCGGTGCGTGAGGGTGGGTGGTTAAGGGGATTGGTGGGGGGGGGGGGACGGTGGGGTCCGGGAGGTGACGGAGAGCGATATCAACGTGTCTCCAAGTGTGTGCTACAGCTTGTGGCGTCTTATTATTTGTTATTTTTAAAGGCCATCGGCCAAGCACAACACACACACGCACATACACGAGACCCCGCCCCCTGCTCATAACTGCAGAGGAAGTGTGTTTTGGGGGGAGGGAGGGGGAGGAGGAGGCAGGGCGGGGAGCACAAAAGGTCAATCTGCGGAAGAACGTGGTGCGTGGTGAGGCTCAGGCCAATCAGATGTCTGCTCGGTGAGCGGCCATGTTGGAACACGATGACGCCCTACGGTGAAAGAGGGCAGTGAAGTGGTAGAAGTGGGGGGGGGGGGGGTGTAAGTCGTAAAGGGAGAGTCTGAGAGAGGGGGGTTCTGGCCTCTGGATCTGTCCCGATCGATGTGATCGCCCCTCAGCAGCTGCTAATTAACGCCATTAATACACAACACGAGCAGGAGGCCATGCGGTTCCCTTCCTCAGGGCTTCCACGGCAAAAGAGAGAGGCATTTGGGCGAGGTCTGTCGCTGGCCACACTTCAGTCCAGATTCTCATCTGCACATAATTCACTTTCAAAGGGCAGTGGGTTGGGGGGGGGGCGCAGCGCCGAGTGAATCCTTAATTGCGTCGGCCTCTTGTACAACATAGACAAATGTTTATATCTCGGCCCTCTAATGAGAAACCAATAATGGATGCACGAAGGCACTCTGCCCCTGCTGTGCTCCAGCCCCTGCGGACACCCCTCCAACCCAAACGTGCAAACGCACACTGGAGTGGCAGCGAGAAGCAGGCCATTTTTTCCTCCTCTTTTTTTTTTTTCCCGGCAAGAGCGTCACCCCATCCATCAATGGCCCTTCATGCTCCCAGTCATGCGATACTCAACTCTGCTGTTGATGTAGCCATAAATCTGCTTTAATAGAAAGCAACACTGCCGATATTTCTCCATTAGCCGCACTCTGTGGTCAGAGAAAAGGGATGCCTCGAATTGTAAATGGTCGAGATTCTGACAAGGTTTTAAATTACACTGTACATGGATGCATATAAGCAGCGAGCAAAAGGCAACATCGATTTGGTTTTGATAAAGCATGTGGCTCTGGTTATATGGGAGGGACTAACTATTCAGGCCTGGAAAAGGCCCAGGGCACAGTGTACTGTAGCTTAAGGTCAAAGAACTCAACTGTATATACATTCTTTTAAGTGCTTTATTTTAAATTACGGCTTAAAAGATGACATGTTATAGTTGAAATACTGTGGAGCTGATTTCAATATGTTTGGACATGGCAGGACGCTGGCTTGCTTTACATCCAGTCACCCACATAATGCAGTAAAATCAACAGTAATTCTTTCAAGATGCCCGTCTGTTAATACCCTGGTGACTTTAAGGCATCCCCATGCAAAATGGAAGTAAGGTCCAGGGCGATGAAATGAAGAATAACAAACCACAGAGCACCGAGCCACAGGAGACAATCTCCTCATCTCATCTGTATCTCCCACAATCCAGTGCGGTGGGCTATCGCGGCACAACGCCAGCTGGGAGCCCGGCGAGTCTCGGCGCGCGGCCTTATCTTCCAGTTAGCCGGGGTAGGAAGCGGAGGTCATTTCCTCTACCTCCCGGGCGTTGGCAGGAAAAATAAAATGTCTGCATTCGGTCAGCCCTGTTTTATTTCAAATGCCTGCCTTTTAAGAGGCCCCTGTAGGCACGGACGGCAAACTAATCGCTCAAGCTCTCCTCATACGTTCCATCAAATCCCTAAGACTTCCTCTGATGCGAACCCCAAATCTCCCCGCACACTGCAGACAGCTAATAGGAAACATCCAGACATGCTCTGTGTATAGAGATTATGCCTTAAACCAGGAGAGACAAATAGAAAGATAGAATGGTAGAGAGAGAGGGAGTAAGATAAAGAGAAATAGTAAGAGAGAGAAAGTACGATAGAGTGTAAGAGAGAGAGAGAGAGAGAGAGAGAGAGAGAGAGAGAGAGAGAGAGATAAATGACTATCACACACCAACACACCCACAGAGCTCAACACACCAAAAGCTCTATTCACAACTTTATGTTCCCACTTCGCTCTGTTCTGGGCGTGCTGTCATGCATCTCACACACACACACACGGCATACTCGTTCCAAATCGCACGTACCCATCATCGCCGTCCGAGGCGTGGAGTTTGTTTGACTTTTATTTTATTATTTTTTACCAGGCAAATTGACTAAAAACATATTATTTTTTGCAGCAACGGCCTGGGGAGTAATTATGGGCAAGGAGATTGAACCAATTGAAAACTGGAGATGATTAGGTAGCCATGATGGTATGAGAGGCAAGAAGTTTGGCCAGAACACCGGGGGTTAACACCCCTACTTCTACGATAAGTGCCAAGGGATCTTAAGTGACCACAGAGAGTCAGGACGTCCAAAAGATGGCACAGGGCATGCCATCTTCACTGCCCTGTGTCATTGGGATTGTATTTATCCTTAGACCAGAAGGATGAGTGCCTCCTACTGGCCCTCCAACATCACTTAGCAAGGAAGGGGCCAACTCCGGGTCTCGAACCCACGTCCATGGATCGCCCCCATGGCCCCTGCCGCCTGCAAAGAGCCGCCCAGCACACCTCCAGCAGATGGATGGGGATGGTGCATGGAGGTGCGAATGCCTATTTTCTTCTCTGTGTGTGTGTGTGTGTGTGTGTGTGTGCGTGTGTGCGCGTTTGTATTTGATGTGTTTCAGTGCGGGGGAGAAGAGGTTGCATAGGACAGCCATGGTGAGAGCTTTCCCTTTTTTTGTGTTTGGTGATGCTGTACTTCAAAAGGGACTTTCACAAGTGTGTGTGTGTGTGTGTGTGCGTGCGTGTGCGTGTGCGCGCGTGTGCGCGTGTGCGCGCGCATAGTTGGAAGAGTAAAACAGTGCCGTCACCATATGTTAGATGTTTTCATCTTTGCAAGCAGCTGATATTTTCCCTGTGCCATCTGACCTTTGGCATCTCTGTGTTTCTGCAGCCGTTGCACAACACAGAGGTTTGCCTCCCGCATGCACGCTGCACATCTCAGTCAGATAATGTGACTGTCCAATTTAACAGATTATCCTTTTTAGTCAATACATAATTATTAATATCACCTTAATAATATAATAGCAATATGTAAAATATAAAAAGTAATCAAACTGCATTTTTAAGTAAATATAATTACATTAAATATATATGATTTTATCATTATAAATAATAATTTAAACTTTTAATACATTGCATATTTTAAACTGTATTATGTTTAAAAAGCAAGGAAACCGCAAAGCAAAATGAGAATAATCCGTCCCAGAAATTACCATTCCTGGTGGCATCACCTTTCATATCGTATTTGTTCACTTTTCCAAAGCAAACACAAACAACAACCACCATGGGGTGGGTGTTCATGGCGATGGCAGGGATTCAATTGTGTGCGATGGTGGCAGCGCAGTGATACGACACTTCCCTGACATTTAAACAAACTCGAGGGGGGTCGGAGCGCAGGCCGAGCTTGGAAACAGTGTGCGGCTGGATGAGTGCGATGCACTTTTGCTTTGTTGCTGACAACAGAAAGGCTGCTCGCTAAAACGTCACCTTCAACACGATAGTAAGCAGTGTTGTGCTCTGGGATAATACTAATGGGGGTGGGAGGGGGAGGGGGGAATACAAGGAAGAAGCTTCCGGAATGAAATGTCAATGATTGGACTTCACATTTGTTTCACTAGATAGAATAACGTGATTACAATGTAGAAAACTATCTGTGCCAAGATAGTACTAAGTACTATCTTGGCACCAAAACCCTGTATTAGCATGTATGTATCCATGTTGTAACCCAGATGGACCAAACACAAGCATATGTGCAGTCACACACAGACACACACACAATCACTCATTCTTCTTGTGAGCGCATGACAGCAAAAAGCATGTTTCAAATGTTTAGCTTGAAACGCGTCCACTCGCTCACCCTCTCCAAAACACGGCGTCATATTGGTTTCTTGGCCTCCTGGCTGCTCTGCGTTCCAGCGGGGTGAGGAATGGGGAACAGTGTGCGTTAAGCTACAGCAGGGCGGGCAGCTGACAGCATTAGGCCTCTCGTTGCTCGTCCAGATCTGACCTACCGCAGGCTTTTAAAGGGGACACGCCCACCAAATCTGGTCCAGTGGTTCTCTCAAACGTTGAGTCATCGTGACCGCTTTAAAGCGCTTCATAGCTTGTGAATTCATTATTGGTTCAAGTAGACACCGCAAACACCGGCCAAGATGAAGAAATGTAAACAATCATAAAACCAGAAGTGGATAAAATCTTATATACAGTACATGTTTCTGGTTTCATTAAAAGGTACTGTACACTTTTCCATTGGGTTTTAACATCCCCAGAACCTGTTCAACCTACCCCAGTCTCTCTCCTTTCCCTAAGTCTTCCCTCCTTGCCCACATCTCCTTTACAGTATGTATCCCTCCCTCGGTTGCCCAGGTAACCTGCATGTGTCCGTCCATCCATCCATCCAGCTAACGGACGCCCTGTGGCCCCCGCTAACACCAACGGACACTTAACAGGAACACGAGAGCCTCTAGAACATCTGTCTCCTGTCTGGGGTCAGTGCCGGGCACACAGGAAGGTGAGGTAAGACAGCTTCACCTTGAAAGGCCACACTTCAGAGCACGGGAGGCCGTGAAAAGCAATTAAAAGTATTGATGGAACCTCAATAGCTCTTAAACAGCGCTGCCAGGCACCTCGGAGCAACTAGCAGACTAATCCCCCCTCCAGTTTCTTTAAAACACTCTATCTAGGCTTCTCTCTCTCTCTCTCTCTCTCTCTCAAACTTGAGCTAGCCTTGACCATTAGCGGCTGATTGCACAAAGAGGACGGCTTGTGAAAAGTATTTACAGACCGGCTTGCTGACTGAAGCAAGAATGGTCTTTTTGTCGGGACCTAAAGAAGCGATAATAACAATGCTACTAATTATTGTGGAGCTAATCTTGATGAGCTTGTTGACCTTCTAATAGTACCGCCGCCGCCAGCGCAAAACAACTTGTGCTCGTCAAAACAAGCCACTAATGTCACTTATGGGCACAGTGAAGTGTGTTGTAGTGAACGTTCACCGACACATTCAGTTTGCATCGCAGAAGAGGAGATGTTAAGGACTAAGTAATATTTAACTCTACTAAACCATGCAGCCTCCCCTCACCTGAGTTTAAATACACACACAAACCAAATAATCCCTCATTCACGGTTTAGAGATGGACTGTATCCAGTCAGGATCAACCATGGAAATATATTATTTTACACGGTTGAGAATACATACGTACTACTTACTGTACCAGCAGAGATGACAATAATCTTTGCAGACACGTCATATATTTCCACGTTGTGATATATATTTTTGAGCGACAATGGCGGGCAATGGAGGTTGAAAGGCATTTTTCGGGTTCATTGTGTGCTGCATACGGAGGATTAGGCAAATAGGATATAGAATATATGGCGTAATAAACGTTCTACTACTATGCTTTATGCATTCTTTTGTTTGTTTTG
>JAODUH010002558.1:0-11948 GCA_027564835.1 Typhlichthys subterraneus | reverse complement strand
TACCACCACTTTACGGATAATTATAAGGCACTTTCAGATTAAACATTACTAATTATTTTGGGTGCAAATGCAACATTGTGAAAGTTCGTGAAGAGGGCGTCGTTGATTGATCACTTTGTTTTTCTGCAACTAGGCACTCTGAGGTTTAATAAAAACACCTCTGATCTGGCTTCCATCATGCTTTGGTGCCCCTCAGTCTGCCAGGGGAAAGGGGGTTTATTTGTAAAATTAGGTGTATCACATTCCTTTCTCTTATCTGTTCTTCGTGCCTGCCATGGTCAGGAATGGGTGTGTGTGTGTGTGAATACTCCGTTAGACCTGGGGGTCCAGGGTCCGACTGGAGAGAAGGTGTGGTGGACACTTATACACAATTCAATGGCCCAAACTTTAATAATCATACGCATGAATTATGCATACGCATTAATTATTATTGGCGTGTCAGCAGCTGGATCACTACACTGCACACAGTTACCATACAAAAACTACAAGGGAACTAATTGCTAATTGCTCCTTCCTTACGTTTGAAATTCAACTGACTGACAAAATGTGGGTAGTGATATTTTATTAATTTTAAGATTCACAACAGGGGAGGTTTTCTTGTAAAATGACCACCAATGCTGTGAAATTATGTGTATCTTCAATGCAATAAAGACCATTATCCTCTTTCTTCATGACGTGGCATTAACAAATACCCACTTAGTATTTAGTGCTGCAGCCCTGCGTTCGGTTAGTTACAAGGAGTGAGGCTGTGATCATTTAGCTTTGGTACAGCTAAGAGGCAATACCGTTCACTGATCAGAAAATCACTGAGAAACGAGGAGGGGTCATCGCTAAGGGCTGAACCCCAAATGTCAGGCTATACGTCAGACTGCTTACAAAGTTTCTAAACCTATCTAAGAAGGTGTATTACAGCATGTGACACATTGCAGGAGCGGCCACGGTTGACAGCCCAACGCTTAAACAGCCAAGCAAGGATACCACGAAGAAAGACAAGGAGAAATATGGCTCTGATATAAAACCTTCTAATAGATTTACTGCTGCATTGCAATGCATGACTCAAGTTAGAAGGGGAAGGAATTGCTGAGAGCAAACTTGTGGCACAATCAGGGCTATTGACAAGATAACGAACAGGCATGGAAACTGTGTCACTTAAGACTAAGCTGCATAAATCACTCTCCTTTACGCCTAAAAGGAGGCTGACGTATATTCCCTCTGGTTGTTCGCCTGTGTCTTCTGTCTTCCCCCTACAATCAGAGAAACTCTATTGAAACTGAAGGAGAGTTAGTGATTCCCCTGGTGTGGAGGGCTGGTACCAATCGCTGCAGTTTAATATATTGAAGAAGTGCTGACAGGGCGGTTTGGCGCTAGTACCCGAGAGCCTCTCAGATTTCTTCCTCCCCACCCACACACGTATACCGCACCTACACACAGTGCACTGAGCGATCCAAGGCCTTGCCGGAGCAGCGGTGCTAACGTGGTGGGATGAATACAAATGGAACCGCTGGCCAGCAGATCCAACTCGTGAACGACTGCCTTGTAAGGCCAGGAGAGTTGGTCTGGGTCGATAAGCGATTTCCCCCCGCTGAAGACATTACAGTGAACTCATCTAGTCTGTCAACTGTAAATGGATTGTCTTTGGATTACACCGACGTGGCTGTATTATCTTTACCTTATGACAAATCCACCAGAGCTATAATGTCAAATATAAAAAGACAATGACATTATAAATGCGATCTTATACATCTTATACTGTTAAAATATATTGAACACAGCAGCCCTGACCTGTCCAATGTGGTTTTGCTGGCTTTGGAATGTAATTGATCAACATAGAAGAGGCCGGGGGAAAGGATGTTGGGGGGGGGGGGGGGAGATAAGGGTGTAGGGAAGTTTGGGGGGGAGGGGGGTTTCAGGGACAATAAATGTCTCCATTAAAATCCAATGGTCTGCTAACTGAATTCATCCATCATCGATTTCCCTGGGAATCCAGCTGTGGCTGAAGCTTTGTTCTGCTCAAACTCCATTTACAATCAGCTGCTAATATGCTAATATACTACATTCATAGAAAAACGTCTTCGGCCTGGAGAAAATTGCTTTTTGGTGCCTAATAGCGGACTCGTTATATGTACGGGATTGCTCAATGTCTAATGTGTGCTTTTAGGATTTTGCAGTATAGATTGTAATTAAACCATATGGGCAAGCAATCACAGGGTTTTACAGTTGAATCTCAGCCTTCCTTAGACATGACGATAATGTGGTGGCATAATTCACATCGCATGAGCCTAGAGAAATAGTTAAAACTTTGCATGAGCGATTAGCAACAGAATGCAAATACAAACTTTTGCTATAGCAGGCTTGTAATATGGTTACATTTATTATTCTAATGCTACTTGTGGTTTTGATGTGCAGGGAATAGATTCATCCAACAGCCACAGAGCAACCCCTTGAACACTGCGGTCAATAAAAAGAATAGTTTTTCTTTCACTCAGCACATTTTGAGGAATCGGGCTTAATAAGTAAAACAGGCTTCCCTTTTATATTTAATTGTACTGTAAATAATTAATAGGTATAAATTGACACAGCACAAATCTGCAGTCAAACAAACAGTGTATCAAGGTTCAACATTGTTGTTAGATTACTATAATGGGTGTGAAAACCTCAAAATCCACTGCAGTTTATGTAGCTACAGTATAGGCGATATGGAAACCGCAGTATATCTCCACTGGGGAGAACTGACATTTTTATGTTCCTTGAAAGGCCAGTGTACTGGAGCAGAGACAGTTCCCTCTCATCTTCATAGCCGAGGAGAGAATGCACTCTATAAAGTTGGTCATCGTTGAAGTAGAAATCTCCCCAGAGTTCTGACCATAACTATATTCAACAACTCTCTCCTGTCCAATACACAGTATCTTTAGAAAGGTTTCGCAGGAGACAGGTTGCATATGGTTTCTCTACGCAGCGGTGAGCGAGCCAAAGCGTATCACTTCAGTCAAGTGTGCAGACACATCACGTTCCTCGATAGCAGCTAGCGCTCAGATAGAAGCAAGAACACAAGTCCAGTCCAGCCTTGCAAATACGTATTCCATGTAGTTATATTCCTACTACTGCCAACCTTTGTGCTGCATTGGACTGCATGGAGTACCCTGCTTGTAATCCGGTGTCGTTACAACCATTGTGTCATCGTTCTCACAACAAAAGCTGTACAGCGAGCATGAAAGAAATAAAGGCTGTGTCACTACAGAGATAAGGCACTAGGGGATCATACTAAAGACAAGATTGCTGTATTCCTGTGCTATGTCTTAGATGTTGTAGCATGTTGCTCAAGGTCACTCTCGGCGTCAGTTGGAGGTTCTATTCTACACACATCGGAAGGAAAATCAATAAAGGTAAAGTAAATGGACTGCATTTATATAGTTTTTCCAACCTTCCGGAAACTCAAAGCGCTTTATAGTAAAGTATAGCCTGACATGGGTGCCATGGTGATGTCAGCAATACAAGGTGCCATCTAACCACCGAGAGCAGTTAGGGTTAGGTGTCTTGCTCAGTTCGACACTTGGTGAGGAGGTGGCGGGTTCGAACCAGCGACTTCTTGATCGCCTGTTGCCCCGCTGCCATTCGCATACTGGGCTACTGCAACTAATCACAAAAGCTAGCATGCGACACAGATCCAAGGCAACCTGTCCTTTAGCATTTGCCTGAGGTATAACTTAAAGTCCACCCCTGCCTTACACACACACACACACAATAAATCTTAGATCCTTGGAATTCACCTCAGTTCTATTTCATGGTCCAGAGGCATGCAAGTTAGAAATGAACAACATCAACCATAGTGGGCTATTATACTGTAAAGTGACACAAAGTGACACGTCTTCAGTTTCTCTCCTCAATTCTAACTTAACTTCTACCTGCTCCTTAATTAATACATGCAACTGAACTCGCTATGAGAGTCACATTGCAAAAGTAAAGCAGAAATAAAGCCTGACGCGAGGCAATCGTGACTGATCAGGTGCGAACGTTTGACTCAAGGAGATGGAAGCCGCCCTCGTCTGTCTGTCTGTATGTCTCTCTGTCTGTCAGAACCAAGGCTCCGAGTTGGAGACCCAATCACGTGATGACACCGGGACGCTGGGAGCCTTACCTGAGTTCAGCGTGCCCGTGACCAGCCGGAACATGTACTGGGCGAACCTGAAGATCTCCCGCTTGCACCTCCTCCTGCAGCTCATTTTGGCTCTGGAGACGCCAGGGGCCACGGCCGGCCGGGAGTCCGGCTTCACCGTTTAAATCCTTAGGTGAGCGGGGTGGCCGGGAGGAATGGGGATTGGGGAGGAGGAGGGGAGGAGGGGGGGGGGGGGACACACGACTCAAAGGAGCCTCAAAGTCCCGGAGGAGAAGGTGTTCAAATCAGGCGCAGACGGTCCTCTGGTCTCAAGCGCTTCAGCGTCTGCGTCAGTATGGCCCACACACACACACATGAGGCTGGAGACTGGTCGGTGTGTGTGTGTGTGTGTGTGTGGGTTGTGCAATCGAGGCTCGTGTGTCGCACAGCTGCCGGTTAAGGTGCTCTGTGATCAACCCTGGGATGGTCAGGTCATTGATGTTTGCTTACCGTCAGTTTGCCCATCGGGTTGTCTGTGAGGCTGCTTATCCGCCTCCTCTCCCCTCCTGTCTCAGCTGCCTTCCCTGCTGCTCAGACACTTTCCTCCCGGGTTAAACTGTGCTGTCTGTTACAACACTGCCCTGGTCGGCTTCTCTGTTTGACGAGTGGATTGTATACTAGTGCAGCCTTTACTGTGCAGCGGTTGTGCAATGAGTCTCTTTCTCTCTCTCTCTCTCTCACCCTCTCTATCTCTGACACTCTGACTTTCTTTCTCTGACTCTCTCTCTCTCTCTCTCTCTCTCTCCCCTCCCTCCCTCCGACTCCCTCCCTCTCTGACACTCTCTCTCTCTCACACACACAAAGCTACACACTCCTCGTAGTATGCCTGCCGCTTTGCTCCACTCAGCGGTTGCCGTGGGAAGAGAGAAGGGGGGTGGGGGGGGGGGGTGGAGAGAGGTGGGCGTGGCTTGATTGCCTCAGAGGGAAGGGGGAGGACGGGAGCCGAGACGAGGGAGGGAGAAGACGAGCGCGGGGGAGAAAGGAGTGTCCGCCTTTAATGGATCGGCGGCGACAGCCGGTAATGGCCGTCGCCATGCACGGGTGACAGTGACGGACGGCGTTAACGTGGCGACACTGGCGCCACGGAGAGCGAAAGGCGCAAGGTGTTTTCTGTGTGTGTGTGTGTGTCGCGGGAGCATACGAGACAGCGAGAGACAGAGAGGGAGAGATAACCAAACAGAAGAAGAGTGAACCATTAGGATGGCTGGTTGCTCTCCAAACACACTGGCGGCTGTATGTCAAGGTCAGCCACAATGGAGACAGGCAGGGCTTGTTCAGGTGCATTAGCATCACTAATTATTACTGCACACTAACCTGTTCCCAATCCATCACTGACAGCCACCCCACACGCACGCACACACACACAGAAGAAAGGGTCAATCATTAACTCATAGGCATCGTATTCTCCTCAAGGCGGTTGTACTTGCTCAACGAATGTAACCGCAGAACCCAGAGTATTCTGAAGACTGGTACACCCTCAGGTAAAACACGAGGATTGTCTGAAACCGGCAGTAAAACGAGGTTAACGCCACCTGACAACCAGGTCTATTTTTGTGGCTCCGGCTTGGTGGAGACCTGGTTCCACAAGTGGAGGAGTCTCTGAAGACTCTGAGCGCATCTCAGTGTGCGATGCGAGCGACACACGTTTTGCACAGTCGGCGGCGGGGGTGGGGAGGGGGGAGATGTATGTGTCTGTGGAGGACCAGCTAAGTTCAAGGACTTTACTCAACTAGATCAAACTTTCTTATTGGGTCAGTGCAACATTAAGAAAATAGAATGGTGCCTCAAATACACCATCTGTCTTTCAACCTTCCTGGTGGAACAGGAAAGGATGCTTTAGTTTACAATCTAATCTAAAATATGTATATATGTATATTGACCTGAGCAGAACCGTATACATAGGCTTTAAAAAATGGCTTTTGTGAGGTAGATTGAATAAAAAAATATGATATATTACATACATTAAACATTATTACATCATATTAGTAAATTCCTTTTGGGAATTTAGTGCACTCACTGCTATAGAAGTGAACACATACATATTGGAATTGACAAATACAGTATAATGGGTCCAAGCTTCCGAAGCCCATTAAAGGACCCATTGTGGCACAGCGGTGCATCACTGGTCACAACGCCCGCTGGCTTCCAAGACACAAGGGGAGGCTGGTCACCTTGATGGTTTCCTGAGGTGAACAGATGGCGTGATGAGCACACATAAGCCAAGGCAAAGGGACACCGGCCACATGCAGCACTGACTGCAATGCGCTGCTGGCACATGTTGTAGTAGCATTCTAATAGCTTACATAGGTGACCCGGTCCACCGAGATACCACAGATCACTATGGTGGCTGCTGTGTATTGTCTGACCCCGCCTCACAGTGGATATCACCACCGTCCAGGTCAGTCAAGTGTTAAGTTACTGGCACGCTACTGGCATGGCAAATAAACTAAACAAATATGCAACCTGGGATCATTAAAAGCACAAAGAGTAGGGCTGCACGATTATGGCCAAAATGCTAATCACGATTATTTTGATCAATATTGAGATCACGATTATTTATCACAATTATTCATTCATTTTATGAACAAGGTATTTTTATTGCACTCACATTATAAACAGATCACGGAAATCACTTCCAAATTGTGCTACATTCCTGCTAATGTACAAATATTAGCTTTAAAATAAGACTGGTCCTTGCAGGTGCATCAGCGAAGCAAAATAATACAAATTGTACATAAAATATAGGCCAACTAAAAATAAATATGCCTTCAAAGAATACGATTACAGTAGTACCAACAATAAACACGATCATGACACAAATACCAATGACAATATGAACATTTATTGACGTTTGCGGTGTTTCGAACAGGCATCGACACAGTCAGCTACACGATCATTCTGGGCCATAGATCAACACGCCATGCCTACGCCGCATCTGGAAATATCACCAGTTAACATGGTCACCACTTAAACCGTAACACCGGCGCAGACACAATTTGAAAGCACTGTTGCATATGACTTGTTCTTGCTTAACATCACTTGCCCTAAATCCAAAATACTTCCAAACGACAGACAATGATCCCTTTCAAGAGACAAGCTCTACGTCTTCTGCTTCTGACATTAGATTTTTTGTTTTGCCGGTCTGCTGTCTTTCTATTACTTTTCTAACTGGACTACTGCCTCACAAATTCAGGAAGGTTTTGTACATCCACATGCTGTTGTTGGAGGGTGTGCGCGCAGCCAAATCGGATTCTGTTGGCGGGTGACTAGGAAGCGCTTGATTTGATACATAGCAGAGTTTTCTATGAGCAGAGCACGTATTTTAAACATCAATATAGCAGTCGATCATGTGCATTTAATTGTTGAAGCCAAAATCGTAGTCGAGATCGATATTAAATTAATTGTGCAGCCGTACAAATGAGGTGTAAGCAGTCGGCATGTCCCTAAACAAGTTTCCAATGAAATATACATGTTGTCCAATATCACAGACATACTTTCTAGGTTACTGTAGTAGTGGCCAAAATAATTATGAATATTCCTGAAAACCCGAACCTACAGGGTAATGCTGCATGTATGTATTAGACTAAATACCTAATTCAATTTAGACTGAATACTTAATTAAATTATTAAACCCATAAAATGTACTCCTACCTGGCACATATGTGGAGGAGAACCATATATCTAGATCAAAGCTATAAAAATGGTTGAAACCTAGGCCAGAATGATTTGACTCGATTATCCAGTCCAAAATACCCAAGCTTATAACAGGTGTTTGCTTGATAAAGTGTGCCCTGTTTTCAACTCTGTTGCAGTACAGGGAAAGCCAGTAAGCCAGTAAAACAATTAAAAAGTATTGTAAAGTATCATGGAACCCGCAATTCTCAGGAAACGTTTAGTGATCATGAAATGAGGTATCATCAAACCAAGATGAAAAGGAATGGAATTCTACCCCACACAAAAATAATTTTTTGTGCGACTAATGCACAACAACAAACATTATTGCCGTAGAGGAAACTCGTAAGAAAGAGGCAGATGTCAAAAATGGCATGTCATTAAGTGGTGACCGAAAGGTTGCTTTTAACGGGGCACGAGCGAGCAAACAGGACACGTCTCATTAGCCTGTCTTCCTCAGATGACTTCTGTCATTGTTTCCACTGTGCAAGCAACCACTAATTGAATTACGCCTGCTTTTAAGGTTTTCACTGTAAACCAGACGTCTGCTTTCCCTGTACGTTGTCATACATACAATGGAGTAGGCAAGTAGTTTTTCATTACGCATATCCTCCCATGTTTTTGCACAAACATTACTTTTTCCTCAACCGACATAATGAATATATGCATGAGAAGGAGAAGCTCAACTCGCCATTCTGCACTCGTGTGGCAGACAGAATGCGGCAATATGTTGCATAATAATACATAAACACAATAATACTTACCATGTATTTAGGCTCACACTGCAACAGAACTGAAATGGGCACTAGCCTGTTAGCACATCTGAGTGTCGGCGCCAGAGAGAGAGATGGCCACCATTACACCTAACTTTTACATTGTCTGGACAAAATAGGAAACCAGAGCATTTAAACACATTACATGGAAGCACCGGTCGCAAGACAAAGAGATGAACAAATTATCCATCTAGCACTCAGAAACATCAAACGTGTACTGTATCAATGTGTACACTATCACATTCTATGTGCATTAATGTGATGGACAGAACTACAGAACTAGGCCCTACACAGGGTAGAGGAAATCTGAACGGGAGTGAAATTAAAACTGTGTGATGTACTACGGTCCTGTCAACGGTTTACGCTACAACGCCGTAGAAATTAATGAGGAACTTTCCATTTGCAGTTTCATTGTGTTTCCTGCAGCACACTGTGTTAATGCATACCACGAGAAGAAAAAGTATAATATGCAAATATGGCTCATGTGGTTCATATTGCACCAGAGTTATTTGTATTCTGTACGGTAAAGGAGTCATAACTTTGGTGTGCAGTGTTTCAGCACATTACCAATAACCCATTTTTAATTAAAACAAACAAACACAAAACAAAAAACATCAACATGCAGTTCAATGCACCATGAAAGAGGGTGGAATAATTGAGGACACCGAAAGCTAACACAAGACCTGCCTGAGCAAACATTTCCACATCACCAGTTGTCAAACGTAAAGCGAAATGACTGGAAACTGTACTGTAACTATGGATTAGAGTTGATGCATTCAATTTCGAAACAGGAGAGCCAAAATCTGGGCTTCCCGCCCAGAAATGCTTCCTGAGTACGGTTTCATCATCCTCAGAAATAGGGTGGCAATAAGATGCAGGGTTGCCTTGCCAGACATGCACAATAACAGTACAATCCTCACAGCACATATATACTACATAGTGAAAGCACTATAATAAATACAAGTACAACTAACTCAAATGCCGATGCTTACAGGTCAACTGGTTAAAAGAATGATAAAGAAAAGCGTATTAATTTATGCAAAACATGAGCCTATGCTTCCAGGGTAAAGCGTTATTTGTATTTAGGCAACATACTGTCTGGAAATTAGACATGTGATAGAGCTCAGTTCAGTAGCCAACAATATACTGTAGGCCTACGCAATAACAACATACAGCCAATCAATGTATTCTGACAGCTCATCCCTCCTCTGTGCTAACCAAGACTAAACAAGCTGACAGACAGTATGCCCTCTGCTTAGTGCAGGCTCACAGTACCATACCGACAGAATCACTAGGAATCATTGCCTGACAAACATGCTGTTACTGTCCTATTTCTAAGGCATCGGAAGGGGGAATTCGAGCACAGAATCTGGCTAATTATCCTGTAGTGTGTGACCGGCATTAGATAAGTAGGCTACGGTTGATGCACCAGAATTACAGGTATGTCTTTGTGAGTGTCAATGCTAACAGCCAATGAAAATCGACTTCCTCACTTCGGGAAAGTCAGTCGAGCTTACGAAAGTTACATGTATCAGACGATCAGCACAGATAGTTTATGTGACATATTATACTATACATACTATAGGCGTTCTCTGTAACATTAGCAAGCAGAGCGAAACTTACAATAAACGATAATGTCATACGAACAGAAGCTTTTAACTAGCCTTAAGGGAAAACATTTTCAAGCTATAAAAGCTGTTCAGATTGACTGTTAGAGTTAATAGTGGTTGTGTTATTGCATGGTCGGCTCACAGTCTGTTCACTGCTTAGCACATAAGTGTGCTAATGATAGCTTAACTGTTAGGGCTATAATAGAGTTGCATATGAGATGCAAATAGTTTACAGTTTTGTGTTGACTCAGGACTTTACAGGTGATTTAAATACAATGCATCTTATTGGCAGCTACCATGGTATGTTAGAGCAGCATAATTAGCATTCATTATCGCATGCCTCAGAATTAGCTGGAGTAGGATTTTAAAAGGTCTTTCCAAAAACAAAACAAATACATCTGTCATTATAAACTTGCTGATAGAGCACATTGACAAAGCCATGATAAAACCTGAAACAGCTATCTCACTGTCCATGTGGTGAAGAAACGGTATGTGTGTCCCTCCCCGTCACTGGATTATCTGTGCACTGGCTAGGCCTGTCACAATATTGACTTAACGTGCAATATATGGACATGACCTTTTCAGACGTCAGACGCATGTATTTACATGCGTGTTGCTGACATTAGAAAGTTAGACATGCTGTGCTGCCTCTGTGCTCTCATCTGCCTGAACAACATTGTTTACATGATTATGACAATATCAGTTTATTGCAATTATTTCTGGGACAATATATCGGGCAACAAGAATCGTTACCGTGACAGGCACTGGTGTATGCAATGTTTACAAGCGAGATGCCAGTAAGCCCTATTGGTGTGTCCATTCAAATAGGTATGAAAGAAAGTCTGTAATGGAAAGCTAATCATAAAAGAAACTTCCACTGAAGAAGATAGATAGAGCTAAGAGAATGAGGTGATCTTCTTGACTTCGCTGTAAAAAACAAGATGGCATAAAAGTCATTTCAGTCCTTTTCCCCAAAGAGAACATAGGTCTACTAACGCCTTGTTATAAACCCTCTCCTTGAGAAATGATCAGTGCATCAAGGGCTTCACCTCTGCTGCTTGGATCACACAACTTCATGTAAATCTATTTAGCCCGCCAATTATGCAGAAGGTCACCTGCTCTGGTGAACCAGACAGCACAGCATGAAAGGATATTTTATCATCTAAAAAGGCATGAGGGCGGAGAAGAGGTTAATGTGTGTGACCCGCGCAGCAACGTGTGGTGAAGGGCAGGATTTATGCAAGATGCTTTTAAAGACAAGGTGATTCACACAATGTAGATGAGATGTGTGGCCTTAATTGCTAAAGCTTAGGGAATAATACAACCTGCAGGAATGGCTAAAGAATACAAATCATTTTTAAAAAATGGTATTTTAAATATATACACACACACAAATATATACATATGCATACATACATATACACACACGTATATATATATATATACATACAACATACACACACACACACATATATATATATATATATATATATATACAGTATATATACACACACACATATATACACACACATATACATATATACACACACACATATATATACATATACACACACAATGCAAATTATTAAAAAATCATACAATGTGATTTTCTGGATTTTTGTTTTAGATTCCGTCTCTCACAGTTGAAGTGTACCTATGGTATAAATTACAGACCTCTACATGCTTTGTAAGTAGGAAAACCTGCAAAATCAGCAGTGTATCAAATACTTGTTCTCCCCA
>JAODUH010002557.1:0-11950 GCA_027564835.1 Typhlichthys subterraneus | reverse complement strand
GACCTATATTCCACATTTGTGGCCAGTCTCCAAATGCATATTGCCACACGTTGCTCTACTGGTATGGGCCTTCTGAATTTAGTGTTTTGCCTTGTTAGGTGTGGTCTGAGTATTTCCCACAGCTCCATGAATGCAGTCTTCCTCATTCTAAAATTGTCAAGCCACTGCCTATCTGTCCAGCTGGTCAACACATAGTCCCACCACACAGTAGACCGCTGCTGGATCCAAACTCTCCTACAATATATAAATCAGTTATGTGAAATTATTGCCAATGTAATTTGCATAAACATATTTCAAATATCAAAATCAGTTCAGATGTTTTTATTTTATTTTAATCTAGGCCAGTAGTGTATGTACATACACATACTATATATATCGCCTATCTACAGTTCATTGTGTTCAAATAAATAAGAGATATGCTACTAGCATTTAGCTATAACTTCAGTAGCAAAGACTGAACTAATTAGTTTTTTTTTCTTACATTTTCTACAGCAACTTGACACATAAAAACTAGCGAGAATATCTTATAATAGATGGCATATAATATAAATTACTTTATCAATGTGAGAATGACACATTCTATAGGCTACAATCATTTCTTGGTAAAAAAAACAACGGCAAAAGAAGTAGCTCGATTTCTACCATGTGATAAATTGTCCAACCCGGGAAGAATATATAATCCAGCTGTTTACTATGATTTCCTAGCTCTCTCGCTTGCGACTGAATTGATTTTGTTGTGACATAACAGAAATACAGGTAACCACACCGCGCACCTTCGGTGTATACTTGTGTGTTCTGCAAGCAAAGCTAAAAACCCGCTTGTCTCCGCATAAACCTCTTAATTCGAGCAGCTCGCATAACTCTCATCCTGTAGGATGCATTTATAGCATAGCGAATATGCCTTGCACTGTTAATTGGTTGTTGACACTGACAGGCGCTAATCGCGCTCGAGTCCGGTCCGGTTCGGACCAGCAAACGGATCAGGTGTGAATGCGCCCTGACGCAGCCAGTGGAATTAACATGTAGACAAAATTATATTTGTGTTGTCTTTCTTTCTTTAAAACATTGAAGCCATGGAGGACCTACACTTTCATTGTGATGGTGACTGATTCTTAGCAATTGTATCAGAGTTAAGCTTCAGCTGCAGATTCAGAAATGCTTGGGAAAATGTAGCTTCTGTGGACGCTACCACACTACTTGATCAATGAAAGAGCTTCGCTACTGAAAATCTATTTGATTCAGAAAACAGCGTCGCCACGGCCGCGCTACTACTAAACGTAGTTTAACTAGTAGTGGCGCTGACAATAGGTATATAACTTCTTCGTTTTAGGTAGGCTAGGCTAGGGGCGGTAGTAGTAGCTCCAAACACACCTCTATAACCAATCCGGCTGTAGCCTGAGGTAGGACCGCCTACTTCTTAACATTTACAGCCACGGAAATACGGAAATAAATAAAAAAATTAAAAATTGAAATAGAAATAAATACATAAAATAATGTACAAATAAATACATTTAAGAATAAATAAATGTATGTAAAAATAATAAAATAAATAAATGTAGAAATGCACAAATAAATAAATACATACATGTAAAAATACAGAAATAGCATTTTTTAATACAAATATTATATTAATTTTTATATTTATTCAATTATTTATACGTTATTTATTTATTTATACTTTTATATATGTATTTATTTATTTTTTATTATGGCAGTCCTGGTCCTCCATACTTATATTTTCGACTCGTGATTCTACGGACCGCTGGTCGTCTTTATCTGAGTCCATATGGAACTGGGTAGGTAGTGTCACGATGGAATGACTGCTGTTGGCTTGTGCATTGGGGTGCAGCGATGCAAACAGAGAAGGGTTAGCAGAGCCGGCCCAAGCCTTAAAGGTGAATTTGATTTGGGGGCTCCTCCACTCTTCTGCACAGCCAAAATTCACGATTCCCCCCAGAAATGTTTGAACGTCAAACATTCAATTTCAGGCAGTCTGGTCAATTTAAAAAAAAAAAAATGGGACTTTGTGAATTTTTTTTGTACTATTATCTCTGCTGAGTCAAAAATAAATAAATAAATAAATAGACATCTCTCTACCCTTGTGTCTTTTGTTTGGGGAATTATCCTTTCTCAAGCACTTAAATTCCAAGGTATTGCCTGACTTCACCCAAAACATGGTAAGATTCCATGATATCCCAGAATTTCCATGACTAGTGGGAACCCTTTAATTATTTATAGCTAAATGTGTTTCTTACATCTTACAAATGTCAGCCTATCATGTTATTACCCTTACGGTTTTTCATCTAAAAAGGTAACAAATTTTCAACAGTAACCTGGTGTTCAATTGCAAAGCTAATTTTCAAAGTAGTAACAGCACAAAGTGTTATACTGAACAGTGTATTGAAAAATAATATAAACCAGCAGACAAATACTATAATTTGTCATGCAACCATACTTTACCTTGCTATTATTTTCTTTTAACTTTTTTGAGCATCATAGTGTATTTTTGTGACATTGCTATTTTTTAAAAGATGAATTATGTGAGTGATAAGCCACCAGCTCTGACAGAGGCAGCAGGCATTTATTTAACAATGTTACAATGCTAGCCAGGCCAATTAACATGGCCCAATAGGCCTACTGCATTTCTGATGCATTACCAATCATTGACATAATCCATCCATCTATCTATTCATCGTCGGACTTCATTTTATTCTTTTAGAGGGTGCCCCCTGATGGCCTTGGGGCCCTACGCAGTTGCTTAGTTTGCTTATGCATTGGGTTGTAGAGATGGCACAGGGCATTAGATCACGAGAGAAATCATTGCTTGGTGCTTTTTATATAAATTCCTTCTGGGCCGAAACTCGGGTGGGCAGAAATGTCCCCATATTGTTCTATTCAGTTAGGCTACAGAAATGTAAATGGAAGCCCACTCAACGAGACACTTCTTCCCTACTCAAGCAAAATTCACTTGAATGAAAAGCACAGGAGAAAAAAAAATTATGGCAGTTAATTTCGATTCCTGGGACTGGGCACCCGCACCATAACTGAAGATTAGTAATGTTGACCAGAACTGGCATCACATCTATTCACCGACTACTTGAATGAACCACAAGGTAAGGTGGGGTTTCAAGAAAAGTTGAAAGGTGTCACATATGTAAATCCAATTTTTAATCAACATTTGAAAATAAAATGAACAAATTAACGACTAGCTGTTGTCAGCCCATAAATTGAATTAAACCACTTTAGAAATCACATTTGGGAAAGAAAAAGGTTAACTGACGTAACAAATTAACATACTGTACCTATCACCGAAGAGGGAGTAACTAAGTATTTTCACTAACACCGTCAAGTCTCCTCAGTTGCCTCATTCAACATCAAAACACATCTCAAGCCTGTACAGTATGAACGACGCTCCTTACAAAAATGCAGACGCAGCAGATGAAGGGGATGAGATCATTTTTAGTAAGAGTACATGGTGACAAACAATATTACATTTTCCACAGAATTTGTAACAGCTCTGACCCCGAGGCTAATCAAGTGTGTTACAATAATGTTGAGAAAATAAGAAATATTAAAATGTAATGGTGATGAGGCTGATTGAAAACTGTCAGGGACTGTGCAGGCATTATTGTGTCCAATGGCTGAAACTCTGAAGATGCCTTTTTTTTTTAATTGGGAGAAGAGTTGGGACAATGGGACATAAGATAGCTTTGCATGCCAGGATACAAGAACAGAATTAAAAAATATAGGAAAGAGATGAGAGAAATTCAGTTTTAGCACTGCCCCATGCAGCGAGTAGTACAACATGAGACGTTCATATTAGTCATGTGTTTATTTGGTCTTGTGAAAGAGGTGACATATTGTACACAATAACCAGCTTGCTCTCTTTACATCTCGTGTGTTGGAGAAAAATAAAAAGGAACTGACTGAATCCTTTTAAATATTAAACGGATGTATAGTTTCTGGAATTAATGGCCCCACACTTCATGAAGAAGATCCCCTATTACTTCCGCACAAGTATTTAGGACACATTTCTCTTGCGTGCTAAAAGTTCTGCACAACGAAACAGAAAAACAAGAGAAAAAAGCAAACAAATTGGCATTATTCAAAATGTACTCCATTTCTGTTAACTCCAGGTGATTAAACAGGTCAGAATGAAGCTATGCACAGTATTGGGACAAGAACAGATGACATTAAGATGAAGTCCAATATGAATTTGTTATCAATCACTGAGGGGGGTGGAATAGTAATGTAATGAAAATGACAACATTGGAGGAAATTAAATCCAAACATTGGGGGAAAAACAAAAAATGTCTTCAACCACAAAACAAGGCTGGCCTGATCATTTGCTTGGGTGGTATGACTGAGGAGGAGAATGATGACATATCTATAAAGGTCACTAAAATGCCCTCATCTACCTCTTCATCTCCCTCTTCATCTCCCTATGTCACCATAGGGCATCTACTTTGGAGCAGAGCAGTCCAGTTAGTTCCCCACCTCGACTCCTTAAAAGTACTTAAAACAGGCAACCTCCTATTAAATACAGACCTTACACCCCCCCTCCCACCAAAAATGACATCCACTTCTCACAAAATATATATAAAAAAAAAACAACACATTGTCCCCCATACCTGACCTGTTACTACAGACATTTCTCAAAAACTTTAGCCCCTCCCTCTTGAGCCCAGCGCACTTTGTTTAGATAGAATACAAACCCTCCCCCACTCTTTTTTACCCCCAATTCCAAGTCCCCATTTTTTTGTACACAACATCCAAACATTCCATGTAGCCCTCAAATAATACAATTGGGATAACCAAAGCCAGATCTACTTAAAATGTCAGGCTAAGCATAGCCGGTGGATTTGGATTTGGAATTGGCTGTAAACCCCCGTCCACCCCCCCGCCCCCCCTCCATACACCCCCTTCTCGTGGAACTCCTCTACCAGAAGTCTCGACGGTGATAGGCGTCCGGGTCGCAGTATTTCGTCACCACCACCCTGTTCGCGAACTTCCGTCCAGTCAGCCCCTGCATGGCTTTCTGGGAGTCAAACACTGACATGAACTCCACAAAGATCTACAAGATTGAAGAAAGAAATGTCCAGAATGAATGGAAAAAAAAAATGTCCATATGATTCCACTTCAAGCAAAGCCACTGTTGGGTTATATAAACTATCAGGAATAAATTTCCTACCTTGCCGGTCCCAGGCACCTCCAGGCCATCCACAGGGCGAGGTATCTCGATGCTCTTGACCTGACCGTACTTGCTACACTCGTCCCTGACGTCTTCCACAATCTCCTCATATTCCTCATCATCCAGCAGCTCCTCGGGCGCCACCATGTTCATCAGACAGAGCACCTCAGTGGGCAGCCCGCCCATCTGGGTCATGGAGCTATTCATCAAGCCTGGCACCTGCAGTGTTACGGGGGTCTGGTTTATGCTGGTCTGTGGGGCACAAAGGTTAAAATAGATGAGTGGGTCACGCTTAAAGAAAGGTACAGTGACTTTTATAAGACAGTACAAATTTGTGTAAATGCAGCAGATGAGAAACAAGAGTTTTCTAGATGACAGATTAGATGGTTGAGCATATACTGTCTTATATTTTTCCAATTTGAAAAAGAATATACAAGTGCTATTAAAAAGTCCTCTATGCAACTTTAATTTAATGTGAACAACATTGGCGGGAAAGGGGGTCGGTGGCAAGGCAGAGTAATTAATCAAGTTCTGACAGTAGAAATTACCCATCAATATGCATGTTCAGTTTGTGCTAGAATGTGCCCTAATGACTATCATATGCTTCAGCAGCTACAATAACTTAGCTGCTTGATACAAGGCCTTCCAGCAACATGATCTGGCCCTGTGTGAGCATCCAGCCTCCCACTAGAGTATACACTATTGTACACTCACCAGTAGGGCTGTGCAATTAATCAAAATTAGATTTTGGCTATCAATATTAACCAAAATAATCGGGATTAGGATATTTTTCCATAATTAAGTAACCCTACTCACCAGTGTGGCGTCCTTGGACCCCACACTGGCTCTCTGTACCAGGAGCTTCTTGTCTCCGAGCTGCATGCCATTCAGCCCCGCAATAGCCTGCAATGAGAACATACAACAAAAGTCAGAAACCTAGGAAAGATAAAGTCTGTACTCAGAAGCGACATGGGGGACCTTCCTTGCCAGATTAAATAAGGTGCTGTTGTCACCATTACCTGGTCATTAAGGTTGACATCAACGTATTCGCAGAAAGCGTATCCTTTTGAAAGGCCGGTGGCGCTGTCCTTCACTAGGTTGAAAGCCTTCAGTGGGCCGAATGACGTCAGCAGCTCCTTGACCTGAGCGAAACATCCGACTCAACAGGTGAGGACTGACACTGGTCACAAAAACAACTTCTGTATATTATAGCCTTTCACTGCTTCAAAATACATTAAACCAGACCTTCAAATGCCAATTTGTATCATTAACAATTCTCTTTATGGTTAAAACATAATTTTGGTCAAAAACAATGTAAACCAGTAGGTTCTGCACAGCCACAGTACAAGTAAGTGGCTGTGCAATACGTGAATGGGAGCTGATACAATGACATTGTCTGGAGCAGTACATTTCTAACCTGACATGCCAGATGTCAGTGGCGGGCGGCCACTGCAAAATGTACATAGCGGAAACACTGTAATTGTAACTGTAAGTGCATGTAAATACCAAACCAGATTAGATGACATTCCATGTCAACAGGTAACCAGAAATAGTGAAAACAATGTCCATGTAAACCCAGCTACTGAGCCAATTAGGATAATAATCTGGTCAGCGGGATGACTGACCTGGTCATCGTTCAGATAGTTGGGCAAGCCACCAATGAAGAGCTTGTGGGCAGAGTCAGGCACCACTGTGGACACCACACCTACAGAAGGAAGACGAAATAAAGAAGAATAATCATGAGTATCTTGTGCGTTCAAGTAGCAACCAGGCAGGACATTTATGGTAAGAGAGGTGGTGTGCACCGGGTACGTAGACACTGGGGTTCTCGCTCATGCCAGGAAGAGGCTGGTAGTCATGGGGACGACGGATCTTGAGACTCTGGCCCTGGAAGATGATGCCATCAAAAGCCATGGCCTGGGTGGTCTCATCCACAGAGCGGAACTAAATGGAAGAATTGATTTTAAAATGCAATTCCCAACCCACAAAGCAAAGCATGTAGGTACCTCCGGGTACATGTGCAGCATCTGACCTCAAGGAAGGCAAAGTTCTTGTCCTGGTTGATCTGGACTGCCAGGACAGGGTTTCCAGGAGCCTGAGTTAGACCACCCAAACGCATCTGAGCATTGAAGAAGTCCATCATTGACTCCTAAACAGGTAGGGAGAAATGAGAACTGTTTTAGATAAACTAAATAAAATGAAGCTGAATAAAGTACACTGATGTGTATGTGCTTACCACATACTATCGACAACATTTGTCAAACAACCAATCAGGACAGGTCTATGACCGACTGCATAATCACAGCTGCTCCGTCTCTTACCTCAGTGATACCAAAGGGGATGTTGCCCACGTAGAGCCTACGTGCCTGCCTGGTCATCTGGCTGCCCACCACGGGCACAGGGGTAGGGGTGACAGCCAGGCCGTCCGGGGTCATGGTCGGAAGGAGGGCCGTAGCTGGGATCTGGCCCGCAGCTGAGGGGAAATATTGTGAAGCAAAACATTAAAACGCATGGTTCTGACACTCATATATAGTTTAAGTCACTTCCGCATTATGGGACCTAAGCTAGAAAGAAATATGTATGGTAGTCAACGGCGAGAATACAATTATTGGGAGCATTGGGAATAGATGAAAGTGAATTACAATGCAAGCTCTTCCCCAGACTCTTCCAAATGATAGTGAAATAAGAGTAGTCCCATCCTTCCATTTGACATGTTGGACAATATAATACATGATAACAGGAGCAATATCCGGAATATTACATAGACGTAAAACAGTCACATAAGAAGGATTTACCTTGCATGGCTTTGTACTGCATGGGCGTGATGTGTTCAAATCCTGGTGGAGGAACATCCCAGTATTTCTTCACCTTGTTCTTCTTCTTCTCACGGTGTGGGGAACGGCTGTTAAAAAGAACAGGAAAGAGATACAAAATATAAAATAAGAACTATTAAGACATCCTGTCAGTGTTTTTCCTCCTTTCCACATAAACAACATATCTAACCCAGTGTTTGTTCAATAGAAGCAGGCTACTACAAAAACATTTCAGAGAAAAGCATTCAGTGTTTGAAAACATTTGAGACACCACAACAAGTAACCGCCAATTGAAAACTGTTCAGAAAAACAGTCTTCAAAAGAAAACCAATATTAGACAGAATCATGTGACTAAAGGGACTGGAGTAGTGTTTTAAAAATGCAGACATTAGCTCTGTGTCAATTTGCTGTATTACCTTACAGCAATCTCTTGGGGTTGGTTGACTGGTGAGCTGAAATGACAGTGGAAAGTTTTCACATTTCTCTCAAATCAAACATTATCGCTGGGTAACATTTCTACTACAACGTATTTGAGCGAATTTCACCTCTTAATTTGTTTTGGCTTTCACCCGACAAACGCTTTAAACTCTTTCAATCAAGCTTCAAGATGCTTTTGTTGAACTGAAAGTTCATATGTCAAGCTTTGGGGTTAGTGCTTTCAGCCCCATTTGCCAGGATATATTTGTCTGTGTTGTACAGTCAATAGTAACAGTTTATACTCAATGGCTTTGTGGCACAGTGTCCTGACATGCTTGAAATGTGGGTAGATAAACATCATTAAGCAGACATTTCCATACAAAGCAACTTAGCACTAGAACTACTGGAATTCTATAACTGCTAGAATGAACATAAGCGGTCATTTTGACTGCTAAAACATGATTGGCATAGAATTGAAATCATCAATATAAACTCTAAGAATAAATGTACTTGTAATGTTAGGCTAGATAATAAACATCAGGGCATTACATTTAAATTCTAATGAATGTGAACATTCATTAGAATTCAAATGCATAATGTCTTGATAATTATTGCCTATCCTAACATTACAGGTTTTATTCTATACAATTTATTCTTAGAATTTATTTTAATTATATGCAAATCATGGACACAAGCGGTCAGAATGACCGCTTGTGTCCAGTCTAGGTAAAAATACTCAACACTTGTGTTTTGTCATTTTAATAAAATAATGTTAAAAAAATATATAAACAAATTTAGGAATGCTCAGAGTCTTATAGCAGGGTATATACAGGAATCCTGAAGTAAAATTCAATACCCGTTAAGATATTTTTCAAGACCCTTCCAAAATGTTTTAAGACCTCAACGATGCTTCCAGTTTTGACCGGTTAAGTCAGCCACACAACTTTAAAAAGGTGCGTTGTGTGCAGTCAATTGAATTGGAAATATACATATACGGTTAGGCTATATTGCCTATGTGTTAATGGGTTGTAATCTCACCTAAAAAATGACTGTCGGTATCAGCCTGTATAGTCCTACTGTTTTCTATGTGAAGGACTTCAATGTGATGTTTATGTACCAACATTATTGCACCTAATATGAAACGTGATTTTATGGTTTAGTTGGCTGAAGTTAGATAATGGTGGCCTGCCTGTGAAACCAGCAGGGTTTTGTCCACACCTGTTAGGACAAGAAACAGATCCCTGATGTGAAAGGAGAATGTGCTGGTAAGGAGGCTAAAACCAATGGGTCCTAGCGTCTGACTCATAGCTAGCGTATGACGCTAGAGTGTCCTTGAGGTGTCGGAGAGTGAGGATTAACTGCCAACTGATAACCATCCGTCCACCGCTACACCTGCTAATGCCGAACAGTTGCCCACTACCTGACATCATTTTAATATATTTGTAGGCGTACAGCATTCTAAATATAGGAGATGTTCAGTTGGTTGCAATATAAAACCTTACAATAAAAACACAATTTACATTTAACTAACATTTTGATCATGCAAAACTAAGCAGACTTACTTTGTCATAAATTATGGAGCACTATATCCATATAACATAATTCAGCCAAGAATGAACAAATGCGCAACAGAATAAATTGGGTGAAAGTCAAAGGCGACGTGTACAAAAAACGAGGTTATACAACAGTTAAATCTAACCACTTAATTTGACTGGACAAGAGACAACAGCACTGGGACTTTTAAAATTGTCTCTATGGCTATGTTCAGACTGCAGATCTTAGTGCTCAAGTCCGATTTAAAGATATAATTCAGGAGAAGGGTACAAAATAATTTCCAAAGTATTAGGTATACCATGAAACACAGTGAAGACAGTCCTCATCAAGTGGAGAAAATATGGCACAACTGAGACATTACCAAGAACTGGACTTCCCTCCAAAACTGATGAAAAGACAAGAAGAAAACTAGTCAGGGAGGCTTCCAAGAGGCCCACAGCAACATTAATGGAACTGCAGGAATTTCTGGCAAGTACAGGCTGTGTGCTACATGTGACAATGTCCCGTATTCTTCATATGAATGGGTTATGTGGTAGGGTGGCAAGACGCAAGCCTTTTCTTACATAGGAAAAAAGTCAGATTGAAGTTCACAAAAACAAACATCGAGTCCCCCAAAAGCATGTGGGAAAATGTTTTATGGTCTGATGAAACAAAGGTTTTGGCCATAATTCCAAAAGGTATGTTTGGTGCAAAAGCAACACTGCACATCACCCAAAGAACACCATACCCACAGTGAAGCATAGTGGTGCTTTCCATCATGCTTTGTGGCTGTTTTTCCTTCAGCTGGAACCAGCGCCTTAGTCAGGGTGGAGGGAATTATGAGCAGTTCCAAATAGCAGGCAATTTTGGCACAAAACCTTCAGGCGTCCGTTATAAAGAAGAAGATGAAGTTCACCTTTCAGCACCACAAAAGCATGGCTTCACCAGAAGATTAACGTTTAGCAATGGTTGAGTCAGAGCCCAGACCTGAATCCAATTGAACATCTCTGGGGTGATCTGAAGAGGGCTGAGCACAGGTGATGTCTTCGCAATCTGACAGATTTTGAGCGCTTTTGCAAAAAGTGGCCAATAGACTCCTACCCAAAAAGAGAGTTGTAATAAAATCAAAAGGTTCTTCGACAAAGTATTAGTTTAAGGATGTGTACACTTATGCAACCAGGTTATTGTAAGGTTTTCATTTTTAATTTTCCCCCTCGAAGATTTCTGTTTTTCAATTGAATTGTTCACAGAGGTCATATGGTGAAAAAAATTCTGACATTTCTTTGTCTTGTTCTTTTACATTACAAAAACCTGGCATTTTAACAGGGGTGTGTAGATTATTCATACTCACTGCATTACATTGCAACATTTTAAAAATGTTTAAATTACCACATTGGTAGTGTTAAAGCAATACAATTGCACTTATGGAAAGGTAGGGGTTAGGTATCTTATTCAAAAAATTCATATGGCCCAGGCATACCTTCCGCATTCACGGACTGTGCGATTGATGTAAATATCGTCATGCATATAGTCCGCGCACCTCCAAAATGTCCTGTCCACATGGACATGTGTGCGGTGACTGCACATGTCCGACAGGCTGAAGCCCACAACAAACTGCAATGGATGGTCTACTAAGCTCACAAATGAGTGTTCTAGGCATTTAAAGAAATACTTTTCAGCAAATCTAACTTACACCAACATTGTTCACGGGAAACAATGTGTGCACATAAAAATCAGCAAGCAAGCTTTTTGTATACAGAAATAGTCGACAGGTTTGCATTAAGTATGCTTGGAACAGCCCGAGCGTTCTTCCGTGCTGCGCATGGTCGCATTTGGTTGTATGCCGGGGCCTTTACATGGCTTGTTGGGGACCAACAATATTATTAAAATCGAAACCTTTTTAATTTGAAACATCTTTAGGCCTATTGCTAAATATCTGTATTAAAGAGTCGCTATATATATATATATATATATATATTTTTTTTTTTTTCTCGGG
>JAODUH010002556.1:0-11951 GCA_027564835.1 Typhlichthys subterraneus | reverse complement strand
ACGACGCTGATTGGAAAGTTCAGTTGCTACTCGGACACATTCAAAATGATTCCGAGGCTTTCCAGACTGATTCTCATTGCCAAATTAAACTGAAGCCATCCTGATATTGCGAGGCTACCGCTGCCCTCCATGTTTTAGATGTCTCCCTGCTCCAACACACATGATTCTAATGACTGGGTTGTTATCAGGCTTCTAACAATTTTCTTTTACAAATGCAGCATGTCGCTGACACTATCACAAACCATCCCAGTTGCAAATCTAGTGACTATGATGAATGGGAAACTATTATTTATATGAAACCTATTGAACTTTTTGAGCAAAACACCAGTGCCAAAGCCAGAAAAACAGTTTACATCCAATTATAATATGTTTGGCTGGCTTGAGGTAATACAATTCGACCCACAAAATGAATGACAGTAGTGTCTGCCTGAAACAGGTAGCGACGTCTTCTACGTCAGCAGTGGTTGGTTTAACTGAGACAGTTGGCTTGAGTGTAAGCGCCTCCATTGGTTCATGTGCTGTCCATTCGCTGACACAATCATTTACTATAGTATTGTATACAGGTTGCCTGTATACAATACACAGGGTGTTTATTGGATGGATGTAAGGCTGATGGTGTCATGTATTCCCCTTCTCTGTCTAAGGTTCAACACTTTCCATCTGGAGGCATCCTCATCTTGCGTATACGACTACGTGGCGGTGTATGACGGACAGGACACGATGGCCCCTTTGCTAGGGAAGTTCTGCGGCACGGCAATCCCACCCAACCTGCGCTCCTCCACCAATCAGATCTTCATCGTCTTCAGAACAGATGCCTCGGTGAACGGGATTGGGTGGAGAGCAACCTACAGTGAGACCCTGGGTAAGAGGGCATGATGGGAAAGAGACCGTACTTGTCTGTGTTCTGTTCAAGCGGCTGTTCGGTAGGATTTATGAGTGTGTTTGTGAATGAGCACTGATAATACAGCAGCGCTGCAGCATCTCATTAAAGGCAACAGAAACACTCCTTGTGTCGCACTTAAATTACACCCCACCCCCCCTTCCCCAATCTAGTTTCCCATCGTGCCGGTGTAAAGGGGGATGGATTTATGGGGGTGCACACATTCTCAGGGGATGCAGTGCTGGTGGCTCAACTGTGGCCATTCCTTTCAGTCTGTCTAGTCCCATAATATTGCACAACGGGATTCTTAATGACAACACAAAGCGCATAGGGCTTTAAGCAGACAGCTCCAATATATATCACAGTACAATTCAAAGCTTACTGAATACATTGAACCACATCAACAACAAAAAAAACATTAAAAAACTATAGTTTGAAGTTGTAAATGATCTCAGTGCCAGCCAATCGCAATCCTTTATATGTACTATATACTTTTGTGAGAGCTCAGACACTGTGTTTGTGTGTGTTTATGTGTGTGTGTGTGTGCCCATTCCAAAATAATTCCAGTTGACTAAAGGTGTTGATGCTTAAGGGGTGTTGTTAAGTGTCTTATTGCATTATAACTGACTGTTGTGTTAAGGTCCCGCACAGGGGTGTGGGGGTTACCTCTCCCAGCCCACCGGCATGTTGGGCTCACCAGACCCCAACATGGACGGCTTCTATGAGCCATACATGAACTGTGTGTGGACCATTGAGGGGTCTGTCAACAAGGCCGTCAACCTGACATTCTCCTCTTTCGACCTGGAGCCTGACTACGGCACCACATGTCGCTATGACTACGTCAATGTAAGTAGCTTCTGCTCTAAGTCCATACGCTGTCGTAAACTGACTGTAATGAGACACAATGCTGTTGTTTATATTGACAAAATCACATTTTATTGTTTTTGTTTATTGTTTATGGCCTGAAAATAGTTATAATAAAAATTGCAGAAGGACATGGCTGGCTTACAAGTGTACTTTTCCTGCACTTGTATGTCATCAAGTTTAAATGTTAACACCCTCTAAGAGGGGGTTGTGCAACTGCCACGGCCCGCTCGCTTGATTGGGAACCGGTGCGACAGGAGTTTGTTGAAACCACCATTTCAAAATAAACTACACACAAAAAGTAAGGACATTAGTGAACACTTGTGGTAATCTTGGGCGGCTTTCCATGCCAGACTGACCTGTGACAAATGCTGGTTAAAGAATGGGATGCCATCCCACAGCAGTGTGTGACCAGGCTGGTGACCAGCATGAGGAGGAGGTGTCAGGATGGTGTGGCTGTGTATGGTTCTTCCACACGCTGATGATGCTCCTGTTTGTTAAATGAATACATTTTTAAATTACCATTATGTCTTGTTTCTTCAGACTTCAATCATTCAATACGCCAAACAACACCAAACAAGAGTCAACAGCAAAGAAAAGCTGTTAGGCGTCAGAGAAAATTTGGCAAATTGGGCGCAACCCACCCATCCTTAACAAATGTGGCACCATTTAAAAGGAAAATTATCAGGCATTCCAATGGTAGAATATGTATTGCCAAGAAGCATTGTTACAACAATGAAATAATTTACAAAACACTTATTTCCTCACTTTTTGTGTTATGTTTATATGATGAGAGACTGCGCAGTCAGCAAAGTTACACTTTAAGCATACACAATTCAAGTAGAGAATTTGTATTAATAAAGTATTGCTGTAACTGTATTCCTGTTACTATCACTTTTAAGAGAGACAACTTTTTGTACAAATCGTGCTTAATTGGCATTTCATTCTCTGACTCACCTACGTCAGTTATGTTGGGCTTGTTAGTGCAGGACAATTGACACATGTAAGATGGGTTATTTTGATGCTACTGTATGTAGTTTTCTGGTTTCATAAATAGCCTGTGGATCCTGATGATCTGGTACACAGAAAGCTTGACATATTTAAATAAACGCATTTATGATTTGGACTGAATCATGTTGAATTCTGCCAGTTAAGAAGGTTAGAAGAAGAAGTTCACCTCTCGTCTCTCTGTCAGATATACGATGGTGACAGCATTCAGTACCCGCTGGTGGGCAAGTTCTGCGGGAACACCATCCCAGCCTCCTTTGTTTCGGCCGGCAACTTCCTGACTGTGCAATTTATCTCGGACAGCATTGTGCAGAAGAGGGGCTTTAACGCCACCTACATGGCCGTTGACAGTAAGACAGCATTCCTACTCCACTGCACCTACAGTGGCAGACAATGTAACCCTAGTTCTTTATAATCTACTTAATCATGTGACTTCCCACAGTGCTGTGCGGCGGGACGCTCAACGTCACCACTGCAACTCAGACGCTGACCTCCCCATTCTTCCCTAATGCCTACCCACCCTACACCAACTGCCGCTGGATTCTGGACGCCCCGTCTCACGAGACTGTTGTTGTTTCAGTCCAAACATTTGTGCTGCAGCCGAGCCAGAGCTGCTCCGCCAACTACCTAGAGATGAAAGACTGGCCCTTGGTCAGTTTCGCTGAAATCCATCATAGTTATTCAAGCTGTTTCAAATTGGAGTCATAGACACGCTATTTTGTTAACATACTGGGAAAAACCCCATCACATGAAAGAAGTTCTTCTACTGTTCGACTAGGATAGTAAGGCAGGACCACATACACAAGTATCAAATATATTTCAGTATGTGTTTTGATGGACTACTGTATGTTCAATACAGTATCATGTACACCCAATTGAGATAGGCCTAAGATCACACACCACATACCACCAATTACAAATAAGTGGATGATAAAACGATATCAAAATATACAGATAAATTTTGCAGAAAAATATCCCTATATAAATAATACACTATATATAATATATGAAACGTTATTGGATCTTTATAACCAAAATATTAATTGAAATATATTCTGCTTAATTCATTCATCTGATATTTTTAATACAGGGTTTGGAAATGTTTTCAAGCTTCACATGGAGCAGTTGGATATTTATTTCATGATAATTATCAAAATGTATCAATATTGAGAAACATTGTTATTGGCAAAATGTGCTCATATCAAAGATCTGTATTACACATTGTACCTTGGCCTGTCAGAATACCAGATTCCCTGCCAATAGCCTTACGTAGAGAAGAATTCATTGAATTATCTTTGTTTTCCAGGGAGACTATGGACAGTCACACAAGTTTTGTGCAGCCGATGGCCAAGTCCCTGACTTCTACAGCTACGGTAGAACAATGCATCTGCACTTCAAATCGGATGCCTTCACGGCAGGAAATGGCTTGAGTCTCACCTATAAGGTGGCAGGTAAGCACAGATAGTAGCTGTTATGCTGCCCTCTAGTGGTGGAATTCATAAATGAGAGGGAATCTGCACTATAATCACTGCATTCAATATAATGTTCTGTTTATGATGTTGCATAAAATATTTAGCTTTTTTAGCATGTAAATGTTCAATATCAGTATCAGGAATTCCATTGCCAGAAACAATGATTTAATAATGTATTTACCAAATGCACCACAATTTGAAAAAAAAAAAAAAAAGAATCTATATTTAAATCATCCGTAACTGAGAACACTGTGTAAAATGATGACTGACATAAGAGTTGTGACACTATACAATGACAATACAAACAATGCGGTCTTCATCTTCAGGTTGTAGCCGTACGTACGAGCAGAACTTTGGCTACCTGACGAGCCCTGGCTGGCCAAACATGTACCCCTACAGCATTGACTGCACCATCATCCTCAAGGCCCCCCAGGGAAGCGCAATCTCTTTCTTTTTCAACAGCTTTGATGTAGAGAGTCACAGCAGCTGCTCATTCGACTACCTGGAGGTTAGTCCCATGCATGCGTACAACTCACACACACAATGGTACGCTTATTTGGTTCCACAGCTCTAGAGTAAACCAGTTGTTTATTTGGATGTCATGTTTATCTATACAAAACCATTCAAATTGTTTCACAACAAACATAAATAGGCATAAACCATTAAATAAAATGAATTAAATGTATTAATGTATTAATGTATAAATTATAAAATAGCATAAAAGAATAGTGTCATTGTGCAGTTTTTCTGTAAGAGCATTGCAGATTTTTGTCTTTTTTGTCGTTTAGATACAATTTCTAAATATAATATTATAATTTCAATACTGAAACACATAATCTTTGTTTGAAATAATTGTAAATCATGGTAAATTGACCGCATTTACAGTATAGAGCTTTTCTAAAATTCCGGGCACTGAAAGCACTTCTTAGTTTTATCACAACCAAGTGAATCTTGGATAAAATGGAATCACGTCACAGCTATAGATGTGAGATGACTTCTCTACACGTAGTGCATTCGATTTCTTTTCAGGTGCGGAATGGCAGCACGGCTGACTCCCAGCTGTTGGGGACATTTTGCGGTAGCACCCTGCCTAACCCTATCTTCCCCGGTTCCAACCTGCTCTACCTGCGCTTTAAGAGTGATTTCTCCATGGTTCGGGACGGCTTTGAGGCCACGTGGACCTCCTCTCCCCAAGGTGAGCGGCAGATGTACAATCCATGGTGATGGGGAATGGGGAATTAGTGGTTGCATGATGCAAATATTAGCCGCAAGATGATTCATACATTTTATATTAATACATGATATTAAGTCATGTTGCTTTTATAAGAAGTAGTAGTTATGGCTTCTTATTGGCATATTAACTTGGCTTCATTCTTTACTTTCCTTCAATGGCAGGCTGTGGGGGCACTCTGTATGGAGACCACGGCTCCGTCACCAGTCCCAACTATCCGGGCACCTATCCTAATTGCACGCACTGTGAATGGGGCATCAGGGCGCCCAGCGGTCGCGTGGTGACAGTCACTTTCGCTCAGATAAGCATCGATGATCCAGGCGACTGCCAGAACAACTTCCTGAAGCTCTACAACGGCCGTGACGCTTCCTCTCCAGCTGTGGGACCCTACTGTGGGATGGTACGCACCCCATGGTTCATGTTGGACATATCAATTAGTACATGCATGGCTGTTTCATTTCAACCTGCATAGTAGGGCAATCAATACTTTGGTCAAACTAGGGACATTTTAATTCCACCACCAAATGATATAACATTGTAGTATGGTATGGTACTTTGTCTCCCTGTTGGTGTGGCTCTGGATTACGAAAGCAAAACATTGCATTTTCGCCACCACAGCAGCAGAAGTAATGCATAATAATGTTCTCTTATCTCTTATCTTATCTTGTTTCCACAGGAGACCGACATCGCTCCATTCACTGCTTCATCCCACAATGTCTATATTGTGTTTCAAGCTCAGTCTGCTGTGCTGCCCTCAGGATTTAGACTCACCTGGGCCAGTTGAGAGAAAACATTGTTTACTAGATGTGCAATTTACAGACATGTACATAAATTCAGATGAGCAATGATGATGAAAATACTTGTTTTTGATGATGTCTTTGTAGATAATTTGTTTAATGAAAGAAATGTGTATTTTTGGCATTTGTAATTACTTATATTACTTATAAAGGGATTTATAGTGGGGATGTTTCCCCTGAATAAAGACTGTTTGCTGTTGAAACCACTATGATGTCACTGCATTTTTGGAATACAGAATTGCAGCTCAAAGTGCTTTACAGAAAGACAATACATGCACAATGGTGCTTCCCATAATCATATACAGAAAAACATTAATAAAAATGGTTAAAGGAAGAATGGTAAGAATATAATAAAAATACATAAAGTAAAAACATTTAAATAAATAATGATAGTTTATCCCTTTTGTTGCAATGACACTCATTCCAGTAGTAGTTTTTAGTTATAAACATGTCTTTTATGGATGGTTATATCCCTTTTTACCCACTAGCCTCAGTGTAGTAATTAATAATAGGTACTTTTTGTTACCGTAGGCTATTAGTATGTAATTGTTTAACATTAATTTTATAATTTTTGTTTTGCTGAAAATGGTTATTGGCAAAATTGGCTACTAGGTTCTCCTGGCTCAGAACAGAAAGCTATGGCTCAGAACAGAAGGCTCAATTTGCCAATGGCATGCATTAATCAAAGATATACACTAGATGGCAGTGATGGTACAAAACAGCATATTATTGTGAAGTGGAGTAGTGTGGAATATTGTGGAATATAGTACTCAAATTACAAAATAGTTTTAAAATGAAATTGAATTGGATAAATATTAACTTAATGTTCGTGGAACTTTTTGTGTCCTAGAAGTAAAGTGATACATACAGTATTTCAAAATGGTGGTAGAGCTAAATACTAGCTATCAGAGCAGGTAACACCAAATGGTTAAAGGCTGTCCAATAGTTTAAAAATGTATCTAGAGTTCTAAAAGGAGGCAATGGCTGAGCACTTTACGTAAATTTGGGTCTTGTTACACCAGACATTGTTATTACATTACACCATTAATTTTTCAATCATTCTTGTAAGTAAATTACCTGTTATTATTGCGATGTGATTGATATAACCCTTCTTAATCCAGTATTTCCCACTGTGGTCATGTTACCCATCCCGGTAACTGGCAGTTTGAGATTACATTAGTTTCAAATGTGATTATTTGACATGGATATGTATGACAGAATGCAAAGTTTGTGCCACTACATATACCAAGTGCTGTTTAATTTGAATAATACAATTAAAAAATACCATATAAAACAGATATGACTGAATCTAAATTTACTCCAAAATACTGCATATAATAATTTGAGGAAACCCTAATTACAAACATTTGGTAATATTGAAAAATCTCTGCAGACCTAATGTAGGACACAGCGCTATGCACCTTTAAATAATTTAATAAGTTGTCCACTCTAGAGTCAGGCTACTTTAGCATTTGGAATATATATTATTAATTAATGAATAATGGCATTTTAAATAATTTAACTATAGTTTGCCAGAAATAAAGAGAGATGTCTTCTATGGAGCAGAGTAGTGTGGTCTTATATCTTCGCAGCAATATTTTTGTCCGGTAATTTATTTACTCATTTACGTATTACTTTACATTTAAAATGGCAACTGCAACTGTTGGGTTGTGGTGAAACTATATATGTGAAGCTATACCATGCACTGTACCTGGTATGCAAATAGTATAGTCTAGGCCCAACCTGTAATATTGTAAACCACGTATTACAACATATAAATTACATTTTGCATCTTCCAAATCAGCCTAGCCCCTGATATTCAGGTCTATAAACCGATTTCTGGCTATAAAGCTACAAGGAACATAATGCACATTTACTAGACAGACCTGAGCTGAGTTATTAAATCTGACTTGCTTTCCAAGTACAGTGCATGGCTTAGATTTCACATATATAGTTTCACCCAACCCAACACCCAGGCATCCCATTTCTAGTCACTGACGACAAGAGGTCAGGATGTTCAGGGTGTCCATGGTTTACTGTCAGAGGTTGGTCGATGAGCACTCAGCTGTTCCTTCAAGTGCATGTGAGACCATGGCATTGTTTCATGCATCATCCTGCCTGCTAGTCTAGACAGGCTTGGGTGTATATAATCCAGAATCTTTTAGAATGATCTACTTACTAATATATTTGAGTCAAGAGTCATGAGTTTGGTCATGTGTGTATTATCATATTTGAGTGATACCCCCTCTGCAGGCAGGATATGGTAGGCTATTCAATATTGACCTATGGAGAAATACACATCATTTATCCATGCACCATCTCTAAGAATCATTTTTTTATTTTGCTTTGTTGATGGTTACAATAAATTAACAAAGAAGCTATTGAAACTGACGTGGCCAAATCCTTCTAAACTGAGCAGCTTTTCCCTTAAAATCAGCGGGAGTATAGCCTACACCAAATGAAGATGATGAGATGGACGGATAAGATAGTTAAGAGCAGTGCAAGATGCTAGGGTCCATGCAAAACAACGTTGTCTGCAAACCAGCATTCAAACATATTCTTGTAGCTCTTCAGCAGCAACCTCTAGTCCAGTTTGCTGCTGTTGGAATCTGGGTGGTGTCTCGTCACACCAGTTCCAGCGTGTTCGTTTATGTAGTTTAAGTAGGAGGAAACAATTTAAGTTTAACAAAATCAGCTTTAATATAATAATAGTAGATCAAATATTCAATTAAGAGATGTTTTCCCTATCAGATGTTGATTGTGCGTCTCTCCCAATACTGGGGCCCCACGTCAGTTCTCTCCTCCTGCTGGGCGTTGCTGCTGGGGAAGGTATCTATCTTTAACAATAGGTGTCACAAGTACTCTAACCCCCAGGCCTTTCAAACCCCTTTTCCTTGCTTTATAAGAGGGACTCTAACCTCCAGGTTATCCAACCCCCTTTTTTTTTTACTTTTTAAGAGGGACTCTAAACCCCAGTTATTCCAACCCCCTTTCTTTACTTTTTAAGAGGGACTCTAACCCCCAGGTAGTCCAACCCCCTTTCCTTACTTTTTAAGAGGTACTCTAACACCCAGGTATTTCAACCCCCTTTTTCTTACTTTGAAGAGGGACTCTAACCCCCAGGTATTTCAACCCCCAATAACACACTTGTATTTTTTATCTACCGTACTCAGTAATTGAGTCTAGGAGGATGTGGTGGTTTGACAGTACATCAATTTAGACTCTTCAATTCACAGAACATTGTTTAAACAGGTGTCTGCTTACCTTTTTGAAGTGTGCACTATGTACTGTCACCTCTCCACCTCCTTCTGTTAGATGTTCAAACAATTTCTCCTATGCGTCTACTGCCTCCTCTCCATCACGTCAGGGTCACCAATTGTTGGAATCTGGGTGGTGTCTCCTCACACCAGTTCCAGCGTGTTCATTTATGGAGTTTAAGTAGGAGGAAACAATGTGTCCAAGTTTAACTTATTCAGCTTTAATATAATAATAGTAGATCAAATATACAATTAACAGATGTTTTCCCTATAAGATGTTGATTGTGCGTCTCTCCCAATCCTGGGGCCCCACGTCCGTTCTCTCCTCCTGCTGGGCGTTGCTGCTGTGGAAGGTATCTGAACACGCTCTTCATGCCCCTACATCATGTCTATCTCTTGTTTACTAACAGTTTGTTCATTAAAGTGCTGTCCCTATCTGTTTCTATCTGTTTCCCTGCTCCCTGCTGACTCAGCACTTTGGTACGCATAAAACAGTCTAATTCCTACAATAGTGTGACAAACAATACCTCTATTAGGATATCTAAACTGTTAAGCATAATCCTTTGTCCCCGGGGTGATGAGGCCTCAACTCCTTTGTCGCCGAGCAGAGCCGACGTCACTGACACCAAACTGCCACACGCTTGACCTTGAGCGATAGCTGGCCTCACTAGGTTCTCCTGCAAAGCCTGTTGTTTTATTTCTGTAACTTTCCACTAGTCTTCCAGTGTGTTCACTTTTAAGCAATAACATGCATCCTCTTAAGCCCTTATAAGATATAATATATATTAAAATTTTATAAATAAAGCACATATTTTCTACAATGTTAACAGTGAAGAGCACCAGAATGGGCAGGTAGGATTGCTAAGAGTGAAAATAAGAATTAGAAGAATTAATATTAATGAAGACCTCTCCGGGAATCATCACATTATCATGGTGGAGAGGTTAGTGTAAAGTTTAGTAAGTAAGTAAAGTTTATTTATAGAACACCTTTCACAGACACAGGTCACAAAGTGCTGGACAGTAAAAGCAATGCAAACAATTAAAATCCTACACCGTACAAAATTAAAGTACATTATAATATAAAACAAAAACCTCACTTTGCTGCTAATTAAAAGCTTGCAATGCAGGCAAGTGCCTAGTGGCACTAACAAGCCTCCGTTTGAGCGCTGCTACGTTGAGTTTACCCCAGTGGACGAGAGGGTCGCCTCACGATGCCTAAGGGTTGTGTGGGGAAAGGGGGACTCTGACTGTTGTCTGTACATATGCACCAAACAGCAGTTCAGATTGTTCGGCCTTCCTGGAGACCCTGAATGGAGTCCTGTATGGGGCTCCATAGGGGACTCCATAGTTCTGCTGGGAGACTTCAACACGCACGTGGGCAATAATGGAGACAATTGGCGAGGTGTGATTGGGAGGAACGGCCTCCCTGATCTAAACCCGAGCGGGCATTTGCTGTTAGACATCTGTGCTATCTGTGCTTTGTCTATAACAAACACCCTGTTCGAACATAAGGATGCTCAAAAGTGTACGTGGTACCAGAGCACCCTAGGCTGAAGGTTGATGATCGATTTTGGGATCGTATCATCTGATCTGAGGCCGCATGTTTTGGACACTCGAGTGAAGAGAGGGGCAGAGCTGGCTACCTACCACCTTCAGTTGGTGAGTTAGGTCAAGGGGTGAGGGAAGACTCTTGACTCTGGATCACACTACTCAGCTTCCCTGGCAAGGTCTACTCCAAGGGGCTGGAGAGGAGGGTTCATTCGATTGTCTAACCTCAGATTGAAGAACAACCATGCGGATTCCGTCCTGGTCGTGGAACAACGGACAAGCTCTTTACTCTCTCAAAGATCCTGTAGGGGGCCTGGGAGTATGTATGTATGCCCTTCCGGTCTACATGTGTTTTGTGGATCTGGAAACGGCGTATAACCGGGTCCCCCTGGAGATACTGTTGGAGGTGCTGCAGGACTATGGGGTGAGGGGTCCCTTTTAAGGGAAATCTAATTCCTATGCAGCGCCCCACCGCCTATCATATACAATAATTCTTATATATATTAGGAAGTAACTAGGTGGGACGTTTGGGTTCTTTCTATTTCAAAGTTAAAGTGTTACCTTTATTTCCAATATATGGTATTCTGACCAAACCTTTAAATGCCTATAAATAAGTCGAACCAGACACTATACAAAACAACTATTAATTTAATTAAATGATTATTATAGATTAATTTCAGTTTCCAATAGTTTTAGTAAATAAAATCAACTTCAATTGTTAAAAATGTTAACTCCAATGAATGTTCTTTTTTCACCCCTTTACAATACTAGGTTAATGTACTTGTAATAGGGTCAAACCAGCGCATTACTTTTCATATACCTTTTGCTCTATGGTTGGGTGTCTTGAGATAGTGGAGTTGCGTGGCCAATCAGGAGGTTGGCGTCAGCGTCCAG
>JAODUH010002555.1:0-11951 GCA_027564835.1 Typhlichthys subterraneus | reverse complement strand
CGGGAAAGGGAGGTTTGGGGTCCCCTGCTGGAGCTGCTGCCCCCGCAATCCGACTCTGGATAAGCGGATGAAGATGGGTGGATGGATGGATAGACAAAGAAGTTTCTTTTAATAATTTCATATCAAATTGAAACCTCCTGGAAAGTCTCCATAATACAAGTAATACGTATATCAACGTATCAGCAGAGAGTGCTTCTTCCTGCCTTTGTCTGTGCACACTTATATACGTGGCACAGAGAGCAAGTTTAAACTACAATGTCAAAGACTGTCAAAGTAATGTATAACAGTTGAATGTGTGGTTCAGCAGATATATAGCATAGACTTTATCGTAAAACATCCTACACAAGAGGCCCCATTTATACAGTCCACTAGGGTCTTCATGCGCATATCTGGTGAACGTCAAAACAATCTAAAGCTCAGACCTACAGAAACAAGTTAATTGATGTGGTCAAAGGATATTGAGTTAAAATGAATGTCTTGGAAGGTATATAACAGGCATTTCTCAGACCATAAACACAGACCTATAAGAAATATAGTAAAATAGTAGAACATGTAAAAATATTCCATAACACTTACATACAAGTATACACTAAATGTGTGATTTGAACTTCTCATGCTCTTAATTCTTGCACTTACTTCTCATGCTCTTACCTCTCTCATGCTCTATCTTAAATATATTAAAATATATATATACAAAAATAAATCGTATGCACTTTCAGGGGTTCACAAACGTTTCAGCTCGCGACCCCCCCAAAATAACAGTGCCAGAGGCTCGCAACCTCTGCTATCCCCAGAGGTGGTAGAAGAATAACAGCCATATTATTATTTGATATTATTTTACAGTAATTCATGCAGGCTAGTAGCATAATACCTCAAAGTAATGTATAAACAGTACTACTACTACTAACAGTTATGTCTAAACTATGCCATTTAAATCATTTTAAAATGTTATTACATTTCTGAAAATCATCTTGTGACCCCCTCCTCTGTGTCTCGCGACCCCCTCGGGGGGTCCCGACCCCCAGTTTGAGAACCACATAATGACATTATGCTGCATTTGTTCTATTTAGCATATTGTTTGCTTATAATTGCTGGTATATGACCTGTCCAACTACTGACAAATGTACTACATGTAAGTCGCTTTGGATAAAAGTGTCTGCCAAATGCCGTAAATGTAAATGTAAATTTAAGAATTAAACAGTCAAGAAAGCATGACAAGTAAGCCTTTTCATGTACGTTCTGGAGGTTTCCATGTATATTACTATTCACTGGAGTTTAAACCAATTTGCAATGCTCCTGAGATTCAAGAGGCTTGTCAAGAGGCTTGTCATAGAGTGACATCTAGTGTTACAAAATAAAATTGCAGTCATGACAAAACCATGTGGGTTATAAAATATTACACACCTACAGCATAGATATGAAACCTATATTGCAATGTGTGTTATCCATGATATTGTATTATATAGATGGGATATGGTAATTGTTTAAATGTACATTTCTTCTCTCGTGGTGAAGGATATTATCCCCGAGGAGGCCAACATGGGACAGGTCTTGCCAACTCATACTGTCCTGTTCGGAGCCTGCAGCCAGGAGGAGGAGGATGGGGAAATGAACACCGAGGCTAATGCTAACGCTAACATTTGTGCAAATGCTGATTTCAGCCAAGAGGCCACGGCGTCTGACAGTGGCGACACAATCCCAGCAGTCCTGCCGAGTGAGGAAGAGCTGGGTGACCTCCTGAAGAAGGACTCAGCCAATGAGAACACAGAGGAGGGGAAAGGAGAGGAGGTGGATGTTGACAAGAGAGCAACTGAATCTGAGGAGGCTTTGGTGCTCACAGAGGATGAGGATGATGGGAGAACACTGGGGAGGATGGTGAAAAATGGTAAAGAAAATAACGAAGGTGAAACCGAGGGAGGCAAGGGAGCTGAGGAAGAAGACTCGAAGGATAAGAAAGGACCAGAAACATTGGAGACAAAAGACCAAGTGGAAAAGGAGTCAGTCGCAGTATCTGACAAGGAGCAGGAGAAAGAAGATATCAGCTTTATAGCCGGAGGAGCAGAGTTTATAGAAGAGGAAACCGACGGCAGCACAGATCTAGAAATCCCTAATCCTGAACATGTTGTTGACAGAGACCTCTATGTGCCTCTAAAGCCTGTGGAGTCTGTGGAGGTAAACCACTACACCAAGGATACCATGACCCCTACCAAGCAACTAGACCCTGATGACAACGACCAAGAAATCACGATGACAAGTGCTGACTACGAACAACACACGCAGACCGGAAAGGCATCCGGGAGTGAGGAAACAGCCAACGAGCTCACAGAAAGTAATGATGACTTGGAAGAGAGTGATCACATTGAAAACACACCCAGCGGGGGTGTGTACCTCCAAGAACTTAGAAGCAGCATTCTCCGTGAGGACAAGGCAAGGGAAAGAAAGTGAAACAAAAGAGGAATCAACAGAGCGCAACAAAGCAAGCCAGGCAGTCCGATGAACCACAACCTGGACATGGAGAGAGCCAGCGGGCTTCAGAGGAATCAGAGAGGCAGACAACTGAAAACACAGTCCAAAAGGCTAAGAGGAGGAGGATAGGGAAATGGGTACTGCAAATCCACAATTTATAGGTAGTAGCGTAGTTGGTAAGCAGACATGAAAAATATATATATATGATACCCTCAAAAAATGTAGCTGGTATTTATAGTTGAACTCAATCAAAACACTGCTTCCTTCACAAGGTGAAGGTGCTCCCTCTGCAGCTCCGCCCCCCAAATTGGACACATTGCACAAGGCTGGGATAGTGTTATGTGGTGGGGTGTGTAGAAACACCAGATCATTCTTTCAGAACGCACACAGAACGAACAGCTTGCGGAACTTAGAGATATTTGCTGAATTTGACTAAATGTGCATTAGCTTTATTACTTTGATTATTATTAGCTTCCTATAATACAATTGTTTTATTATAAAGTGTTTTAAGATTGCTGTTTAATATTTAAGATATTACTGACTAAATGTCCCCCTTCCACACCTCCAGGCACATTTAGTGGGTATGAATCCAGTTCAGAGAAGAGCCACACTGGATCTGTACCCCAGTACAAGACTCTCTTCTGGGTTAGAAGCACCTGCCGGTTACTGTCTTGTTAAGTGGGAAATTGCAAAGGAATTCAGATATAAAACTGACAAAAGAATGACTGATAATCCATATTATCTTGAAGTTCTCACCAAGAATCTGCTGACAGAATAATTTTGCAGCAGCTTGCTGTTTGCTGTCATCAACGTATTAAGATTTAAAAAATGAAAGCCGTGAATGTTAGCTAGCTGTTACACAATCGCGTCCAGTGAGTTGTAATGTGTGTGCGTCTTCTCCTAGGCCTGTGTGACAACTTCCACTGTAAACGAGGAAGGACCTGTCAACTTGATGCGGACAGAAAGCCTACATGCGTGTGTCAGGAACCCTCTGAGTGCCCTCGCAGTGTGAACACATTTGATCATGTGGGTATTATTAATAAAGCACAGACCCGACAGTTTCCACTGCTGTATTTTAACACTGCATTTCATGTTTCAGGTTTGTGGGACGGACAATAAAACGTATGACACGTCATGTGAACTCTTTGCGACTAAATGCAACATGGAGGGCTCGAAGAGGGGACACAAACTTCACCTCGATTACACTGGGCCATGCAAATGTGAGAATATGTTGTTCAACAGAACATGCTGAAGTTCAATCAATAACCAGTTATAAACATGGAGGTTGATTTGCTCTCCCTCTCTCTCTCTCTCTCTCTCTCTCTCTCTCTCGCTCTCTCTTTCTCGCTCTCTCATTCCATCAGTCATTGCACCATGTTTGAACAATGAGCTGGTCCTGTTTCCTTTGCGGATGAGAGACTGGCTGAAGAATGTGCTGCTGCAGCTTTACGAACGCGACTCCATGTCCCCAGGCCTCCTCACCGCCAAACAACGCATCAGAGTGCGATGCAGTACATTATGTCACACAAATGATACACAACAACAATAACAACCGGCTGCATTGCATTATGAGGTTACATGGAATTTAAAAGCAAACACTAATTGTATTTCTACAGTTATTGTTGTGGTCACTTACTGTGTGTGGGGCAAGACATAACTTTACCCAAAGGAGATCAAATTTTATTTTGGTGTTTGACTATACTCTGAATTCTGTATTCAAGAGTCAATCATTGCCATTCATACAGACATTACAAAGTCTGCCTATTAGGCTTTAAACCCTCATCCCAGTGACATTCCTTAACCTATATCCATACCAGGTGAAGAAGATGTATTAGAACGAGCGGCGTCTTCACCCAGGCGACCACACCATTGACCAGCTTGTCCAGGACTTTGAGAAGAACTACAACATGTACATATATCTTGTACACTGGCAGTTTGCCCAGATGGACCAACGCCCCTCTGACAGGTACAGTACGTTCCAGCCGAACATGCCGTCACATGGATATCATATTGTGCTGTGTGACACCACGCATAGGTTCTTGTCCCACTCTGAGCTGGCCCCACTGAGGGTTCCTCAGGTACCAATGGAACACTGCATATCTCACTTCTTTCAAGAGTGTGATGCTAACAAAGACAAGCACGTGTCCTTTAATGAGTGGACACGCTGTTTTGGAATAAAGGACGGTATGACGTGATGTAGCATTACACTTCGACAAGTCACACAATTGATATGCTTTCCCCTATATAACCGTAACACCTTCTTTTCAAATAATAATTATTGTGGGATAGCTGGAAAAAAGTGCCTGGATAAAAGGCTAGTGATGGTTACTGTGTGATACAATGTATAACAAGACAGGAAGTCTGAACACAGATCAAATTATTTACTTTTGCTTAAAAAATATGTCAGTCCCTATACTTTCCTAGTTTAAATAGGAAGTCTATATTTTAGGATGTTTATCTTGTGGAAATATACCCCCTTTTTCCACTTACTAAGCCATGGCTTATGTTTCACTCCACTAACCATGCAGGATTACATAGGTAGTCATTTGGTTCTGTGGTGAGCCTGTCAATGTTATGATTGTTTGTGCTTCCATTATATACACATATATCAGAAAGTCTGTGTTCATGTAGTTTGATAATATCAAATCTTTTGCAATTTAATTGATTTCCTTTGATGTTTTCCCCATAGATGACATGAATGTCAACATGCTGCTGATCTTTTTTTTCTGATGCTACTTAGTGGCTGAAAATACAGAAGACAGTAAATAGTTGTTACTAAACTCTCTAAAAGCACAGTTGAAAGACAATTAAGTAACGTAATAGTGTTGTTGTTTTGTGTCATGTTAGCTGTTTTTTGTTTATAAACAGCCCAAATATTTTATAGTATATTGGTCAAGTTTATTTATAGCCCTTAATCACATTGTAGTACTGTATCAAAGGGCTGTACAGACTATTGATGATCCTGAAGAAAGAAATCGAGTTACGTAATATTAGAAAAAGAGAGCAAAAATAAAAGCGCTGTATGTTAAATTGCTTAAGGATAGGATATTGTTCAATCTTGTCAACATTTTTTTTGTTTTTTTGTGTTTTGTCACTTTTTTATGTTGCTGAGTCACTATTTCCATGGCTTATGTTTAACCGTTTTAATTAAAGATTTTCTGGCCTTAATATTCTGTCTTGTCCTCATTTTGTATATACTGAATCCAAAATCCATATACTGAATTTTGGATTCAGTATATGGGTTCTTAATGATAATAAAGCAATATACAGATTGTTGCTTCTTTTTGCTTCTTCTTCTAAACTCATATGTATAAAGGTAGCATTACAGACTATATTTTGTTCTTACTGCCACATTACATCAAATGGTGACATCTGCGACCAACAATGCCTCATTCTGAGAATGCAGGCCACTGATACCTGGTCTACGGTTGCCAGATAATCCCAAATAATGGCTCTCTGGATGTAAGAAAACAAAAAATAGCCTGATAGCATGGTGACTATGATTACAGTCACCTGTTGCGAGATTAAGCACTGAGGTTCTGATTGGATATCTTTTGGACCAATGCAATTTGAGGCTCTCTATAAAAGCAAGAAATGAAGGAATGCCACAGCCTTCAGCAGTCAGCTGTCCCCTATATAAAAACACAATGTATTGCATCCTGTGGGTTATTTTTCAGGTCTTGGCGGTCGTAACCGAGGGTGGTGTGTCCTCTGGAAGCGCAGAGGCTGTTGCCAAGGCTGGTGTCAAGGCAGCAGCGAACAATAATGGAGGGGCAGCTGCCAACAATGCCAACGTGGGGGTTCAAAATGGCGTCCCGGCTAACGGTCAAGCCTTTGTAGCACAGGTAATGCCCTTCGGCGGGTCATTTGTCATCCAACCACTGGGTAACCCCATCGCCCAGGCACCTGTGCAACAACAGCACGTCCCTTTTGGAGCTTTCCAGCAAGGCAGGGCGATTCTTCTGGCTCAAGCAGTAGGTGCCAGTCTGGTTCAACAACAACAACAACAACAACAACAACAACAACAGGGGCAAGTGGCTCAGGCTGCCAATGCCGGGGCAGTGCCCATGTTTGCAGTGCTGCCACAAGTTAATGTCATGGGAAACCAGCAGAGTCCTTTCCTATTGCCAGGACAACAGTTACAGTTCATCCCGGTGAACGGACAGCAACTGCAGATCGCGGGCGGGAACCTGAGGGCTCGGGCGAAGCGCTCAGCGGCAGCGTACAGGAGAACACACGCGCCGGTGACAAAAATAATGAGCCCGGAACAAGAGGAGGACGAAGACGAGGAACAGGAGGGGGAGGGGTCTGGTTTGGAGACTGTGACGATGACATGAGCTCGCAGAGAAAGCGGGAAAAATAACAAAGAAAGATAAACACAATGAAAGATGAGTGCAAACATCACAACCTGTTATTACATGATTCAGTTGTTGTTGAGTTTGATTCAGTTGTTGTCTGTGTGTCTCAATCCTTTTGTTTGTGTGTACTGGCTAGTTATGCTTGGTAAAACAGTGTGTATAATTACTGGTGAACAAATAAATCATTCTGAAGAGCCATTGCTATGATTTTTGTTTTTTTGTGGTATTGGTTGATAATCTGAAATCTGAGAATAGCATTGTGTTTATATTTGATCACATATAGGAAACAAAGCTGCCCTGAAAAAACCCACCATACAATAAAAAATACACCATATTTATCATTAAATAATGGTTTGTCTTGGATTTGGAGAATATGTTATATAACAATTGGTTTTCTATTATATTTTGATTAACTTTATAAATAAATTAAATTGATAATAAAACAATATAATAATAACTTCCATAGATGTCTAATATTTTGGTTGAATAAAACAAAATAAATGTAAAAAAAAAAAAAGATTTTTGGAGACATAAAGCAGCGCCACACCCCTTTCAGTATGGAAAAATATACCAAACGTAAATACACTAGTTATATTTAGACAAGTCTAATTTGAAGGAGACGTTTGTTGTGAAATTTACAGGAAGAATGTGTTTCGTACAGCTCCAAACCACGCAGACCACAATACAGCATGTAATTAATATAAAGCTCCAGACTTCCACAGAAGGTGTTTACCTGTGCTGTTGCATGTGCTCTATCAGCAACACACACACAAACACACACACACACGCACACACACACACACACACACACCTGTCACAGACACATAACACCATCTGCAGCCAACCACAGTGATAACATGTCATGGAACAGACCATACCTAACAAATGAGGGCCAATAATTGTATTCTCCCAGTCTGTAGGCATGCTATACAGAAACATGACTGACACGTGTAAGGTGATTCTAAGTTGTTTTGTTGGCCATCATTTCCATGTGCCATTAATGATTTCCATGGCCATAAAATGTAATGGCATCAGAGTTTTCCCTTTAAAGTTTCATAACTTCTTGAATTGCATCAAATGAACACAAAGCTGTATTGCTGAGTTGGCAGTTAATCACAGGAACAAGACAATACACAATTACCTTCCAGGTTTACTCAATATCACATCAGCAGGATATAGAAAATGTATTACATTATAAAGAAATTTCTTTCTGTGGTTTCTCAATGCCTTAAGTTAACTCCGATCCTTTCAGCAGCATCTAACCAGAACTATGTGGTAATGCAGTAGTAACAAATAAAACATGATTTATAACCCCTATGCCTCCCTAATATAATTATCCTACTGTATTTTAACAACAGTATATGTATATTGTTTTTGTTTGGTGTACAATGGACAATTTGTTTAATTTGCTGTGGAGCTATATGTTTGACAATGAATAATTTACAGTAATATAAAAAATGGATTGTAGTGGATTAGATTGTATTGTATTTTTTTGTCTTTATTGTTCTCGAGGGGCAATTTAGTTTACAAACTGTAGTCAACACAACCAAGACGCATCATGAATACATAAAAAACATACATGCATGTAACATGCAGTAGATGTAATCATGCAATGCAACATCATAATAAAGTTGCTAGGAAGTATTAAGAAAGTGTGCATCTGCAAAAAGCATTGCAATGTTCAATAGAATATTTAGTTGGTTGTGTTTAAAATGTTTTAAAAGTCCAGTGTTCTTTTAATGTAAGATTACTTTTAGACCAAAAATGTTCTACATACACATGTCAGTTTGTCCTTAATGGTCAGAAACCCAGACACTTAATCATTGTGTTATTGTTTGTGGTCACTCACCACTCAAGCCTGCAGGGTGGAATAGGTATACTGCAATGTCATACAAGATAAACTGCACATTGTGTTGGAATTGTTAGAAAATCCTTTGAAAAAAGAGGTAATTGCAAATTCCCATGACAAACACGGGACAAATATAGATGTGTACTCCTCTCTAATTGGCTCCCAATAATCTCTGGGGCCAATAAAAGGTCTTCTAATTTCTTAGAGCAACATGTCTTTTCAGAAAATCTCATTTGGCGCCTGAATATCTTACTAACTCCAAGGTAAGTGTATTTGACCCATTATAATAATGCCATTTTGAAAACAGTGTAGCTACAGTTCTTCAGCAATGAACGTAAACTTTGCGGAAAGAGATGTTTCTCAAGTCAACGGTAGGTTTGCCCAAACCCTGGTGTGTTTCTGTTTTTGTTTTCAGTCTGCACAATGAAGGTGTTCCTGCTTTCCATGTTTGTTGCCACCATCTGCGTTGTGAGTACATGAGGTCAACCTTAAAGTGCACACCACGCAAACACACGCAATCTTGTTACCATACATGTTTCACTTCCACATGAAAATGGTCTGTAACGTATCACTTCAAAACCTTTGTTTTTGTTTTAGGCAAACGCAGGCAAGGTAAGAAAGATTAAAATATGATTTTTAAACGGTCATGTGTAAAGATAAAAATACCTCTCTGGTGAATGCCTGTCAAATCACTGTCCTTCTAAACAGACACAGAGGCTGTTGGCCGCCATGGCAGCTATGAATGCAGGGGTGGGAGGAGTAGGAGTCGCAGGGATGGCAAATGGAATCAATCCTGCTTTGCTGGCAGCAGGCCTGAACCCACCAATTGTCCCCCAAGGGGTCGGTTTAATTGCACAGCCCCAGTTTGCTCAGGTGAGTCCACCCGAACCACCTTTCTCCAGTGAATTTCACGTATTGCATTGTCAAGCATTGTACCTGGGAAACGTGACATGCTTTCTCTTTCTCTCTTGCAACAGATGTTCCCAGGCATTCCCCAGTTTGCTTTCCAGGCCCCAGCCATGAACCCCTCGCCTTTTGCTGCCCCGATGTATCCCGTCCCTCAAGTCAACGCGGTCAGTATGACTTCATGCCTCCACAACATCATGTTTGCCATTACTTCAAGATCTACAATGTAAGACAACATGTGTTTCTCCTCGGACAGATCCCTTACATGGGCATTCCACAAATGGGTGGCGCGAACCCTGCTCCTCAGCAGGTAATGGTAATTTACCCCGTTCTAATCCATGCGCATGCATGCGCTATATCACCAATTGAGTTTTAAGACACTGCTCAATTCTATTGTATTGTATCAGACATGATTGAAAAATGGTGTGTTTATATATCTACAGGCATCCAAACATCTCCATTATGCAACACAAGAATCAAATGAACCATTACACAGTATATATCTTTAAAGTCATGCACATACTTATATGAATGTCCAATTTGAAACATGTTATTGTCATTTCTTTGAGTAGGGAGTGCCAGGGGTTCCTGTGCAACAACCACTTGCCAGATTTAAGGTATTAACTTAACTTAACTGTTAACTTAACCTTGCTAACAGTGCTTTGATGTTTGTGCGTGGTTTGAGAAGAAGCCTGTCTAATTATCGCTCTTCCCAATCTGTAGCGCCATGTGATGAAACTGGAAAATTCTGCAGTTGATACTCAGGTAACCTTAAGGACTGTACATGTGATGTAAATGTTAAGAGAAATGAATGCAAGGGTCACTTACACAATTCCTTCTGGACTCCCTCAGACTCCTGCTCCAACTGCAACACCAACCACCCCTCCACCCTGTGAGCATCACCTTGAAGAGCAGCATCCATAAATAAGATGGACACGATCAATGGCTGCAATATATCAATATTCAAATCAGAATGTGATAATGATGAGCACAGAGGCCATAGCATTTTTAATAATTAAATAAATAAAGAATGAATGAATGATACAAATAATGTAATTCATAATTATACTTGAATTATGATCTGTACTTGATTATCCAATAAAAATGCATTCTTTATTCAAAGTTGGTTTACAAATCTCTGTTCACCTAACACTTCACCTACATATGACTCATTTGAAATAAATACTGTAGGAATATGTCGCCATCTAATGGACACTAACTGTATGTCTGTTTACTGTATTAGTCAATAAGCAGAGCAGCAACAATGAATGGCAATTAAATACTTGGTCTTAGTGACCATGCAAAATACAGCATATGGTATCATTCAGTAAAATATTGACAAGGAGTAAAATATAATTATAAACAATAATCATGAAGTAAATGAGTGCAAATAAAATTGTTTAACAGACAAAGTTAATTTAGTTAAAAATGACAAACATTAAGTAAATATGAACAGGTAAAATGTTAGTACATAATGAAAATGAAATACTATAGTGAGTAACATAATAAATAAAATACTATATAATCTACAGTACCTTATATCTGGCCAATGTTCATCAGTCTGATGGCGTATAGGAAAGTAATCTGGTCCACAAACTCCTTTACCGTTTGTCAGACAGTATAAGGGTGAACAGTAGTAAGCAAAGTGTATTTATATAGCACAGTTTACAGAAAAGAGGGGCCACAAAGGGCTATACATTATATATAAATAAAGGTGGAAGGCAGGGGTGGGGGTGGGCTAAGAATGTAGAAAATAACAACATTAATAAAAATGGACAACAACAAAATAAAACAGGGGAGTTCCAGAGCCTAAGCACATGGTTACCCCTTGTTAATGAGTGCTGGTTTAAAAGATTGTGGTCTGATGACCTCAGAGACTGACCAGAGGCGTTTGCATGTAATGCAATGCACGTCCACAGGGAGCTTGACAAGGCTCTGCAAGGGATGTGGTCATTTTGTCTGATCAAGATGGACTCGGAGAGGACTGACTAAAAAACTTTTATTGACGGTAAATGGGTAGGGAGCAGTAACAGATGTTAACGATATGGTCTTCAGATGGATCTAACTTTCATGATGTGAGCTATGCTTTTCAATGCTCTTCACATTTCACATTCATATCATTCCAAAAACACGCTGTTCTCATAGGCATCCATGAAACCTTGACGCATGGACAAACACTATCAGGACATAATACACAGAATACTATAACATAACTGGTTATAACAGGTCTCTGACCTGGATCACTTCTAACCAATGTAATGTGCCTCCACAGACAAACATTTTAAAATGGACTCTGAAGGCAAAGCTCTCGATCTTCCGGGCAATTTTCGTTCCTACCCTCACCTATGGTCATGAAGGGTGGGTCATGACCG